>JAZKJV010001378.1:1195356-1411167 GCA_037367405.1 Ottelia alismoides
GAAAAACTTTTACAAATAAGTTAGGGGATTTTACAGTTGTGTCCTCCAAAGTTTTCCTAATAACATTATGCACCAATCTTTTTTGTAATTATAATTATTTAATGAAAGATAATGTTTGTTCCAAAAACTAACCTTTATGTCATAGAACGGGAGAGGGGAATGACCATGCGCCCATATCCGTCCGCTACCGTATCCGATTGAGTTTTCGGATTTTAGCGGATACGGATACGGATATGGATATTAGTTTAATTTTTTGCGGATACGGATTTGGATACAGATACCATTATAGATTTTTTTCGGGTACGGATACGGATGTATATATTTTTCGCAGATACAGATAGGGATATCTATATTATCGAGTCACTTATAACATGTACATCTATGTGCGAATATAGATCTCCCGATGTGTATATATGTAAAATTTTATATAAACGACATAACTGTACAGATCCAAATCCCACGCCCAACATGCCCTGGTATTCTTTTTTTTCATTCAATATTTTAATTTATTTTCTTATTTATTATATAACATTATAAGTTTATTGAATTTAGGATTAGTCATCCATCAATTATAAGTTCATAAAGACATCATTTCTAATTAGAAGTATGAGGAGGCACTTAATATTTATAGGATAATCCGTATCCGTTTATTAAATATCCGTATCCGAATCAGGATTATCCGATTTTGAATCTGTATTTAAGGATACGGTATTCAATTTTTGATATGCATGTGATATCTGTTTCCTTATCCATATCCATATTTTGAAACTGATAAGGATATGGTAATACCTATATCTGTATACATATCCGTCCGTTTGCATCCCTATGTGTAACAATAAAAGGGCACAACTGCGAATTTTGTTAGAGTATAGGAGCAAAAGTGTGTTCGCAAAAAAAGTAGGGATGTAATCTTCGTTGGAAAAACTTAGAATGACATAAGTTTAAAAATCCCAATAAGTAATATTTTAATATATATATTATCGTTAAATTAAGATTTTAGACGGATGATTATAATTTTTATTATATTTTATTATTTATCTCTTAATGCTCATTGAATAGAGGAAAATAAACTATATGTATACATCATCTATAAATTAAGATCCTTGATTTATTTAAAATGTATTTAGCATCTTTTAGTTTTGATATTTATTTTACTTATAAAATACAATATCAAGAAAGCAATTAAAATTGAGAACACAATAAACATATCAATAAATACTTTGTACAAAGATTCAAAGATAGGATCCTTATTGTAGTTAGACCTGAAACTGAACTTTTTAAGGATGGAGACTTTTCACACTCGAAATATTTTTAAGATTTAAAATATTTTTATTGAACTTTAAAAGTGAGTAGACCTGAATCAGACCTTGTACGAGAGAATAATGGGGTTCGTTAGTCAGGCATTTTATCAATTATTATTTCAAATTTCTTGGTATATATGCAAATGATTTTTTTTTCTTATTTTTATATTTTTTCTTGATAGTTTTATGTACAAGTTGCAAAGAGAGGTAAGTTTAATGGAGTTGAGATAATTTTTGCTGAAAAGTATGTAGACAATTAAATAACCAGAGCCGAAAGCCGAAACTCACACGTCTAATCCCAAGTTTTTCTAAAATTTTTAATTAATATTTTTAATGTATATTGAAGCTTGAATGGAGTTTGGCAAATTCACGTTTTTCTATAAACAATTATGAGTTTACGTAGTTTAAAAAGAAGATTTAGGGCTCGGATTTTCTTTCCAAATTTAGCCCCATTATTTCTAATAGCCTTTTCATATTTAAAGTTAATTACTATATATGTATACGTATTGGTGAAGTACGTTTAGGAAGATAATTGCATAGAATATATATAAATAGCATTTTAAGTTTGTCCTATGTACAAAATTATTTCTTTTTATTGTTTTATTATTTACTGCAATATTTCTCCCTACTTTAATATTCGTTAACCAAGTCAATACCATGGAAAAAAATTATGAGTGGATTCATTCTGAGGTCCTAGGGTTCTCTTATATAAGAGGAGAATCATGTTGGGCAAATTAATTAATAGAGATGAAAAGAAAATTGAATACATAAAAATAGAAAATATAAAATATCTCTTAGCACTCCTCATCAAGATGGAACATAGATATCAATCATGCTAAGCTTAGAACAATATTTTTGGAATAGCCTCTGGCTAGGGCCTTGGTGAACACCTATGTTGCCTATTACCCAAAGCTGGCATGGGAAGTAGAGATAATGCCCTTCTAAATCATGCCATGGGTGTAGTGACAATCAACCTCAATATGCTTGGTACTCTTGTGGAAGGCAGGGTTATTGACAAAGAAGAAGCAGCTTGGTTGTCACATTATAGATGCATTGGAAGAGGCACATCTATAGATAGATTAGTCATAATGGATCTGACCCACATCATCTCAGTACTCCCATGTGCCATGACATCGTACTCTAACTCAGCACTAGATCTGGCAACCACAGTTTGCTTCTTGCTCTTCCATGACACCAAAGAACTCTATACGAACACTGCAAAACCTTAGGTAGACTTCATATCATTGGGACATCATCTATAATATGTATTTGCACATGATGTAATGGCAAGGGATGCCCTTTTGCGAAAGAATAATCCAGCACCATGAGAGGACTTCAGGTACCTCCGAATCATATAGATCACATCCATATGTGCACGTGTAGGTTGCTCCATAAACTGGATGCCTCTGCTCACTATAAAAGAGATGTTTGTCCTAGTGATGGTCACATATAGGAGCTTCCCAACGAGCTCCCCATACTGCCTATTGCCTACCTCCTCTGTATCATCATCACAAAACTTCGTGTTTGTGTCCATGGGAGTAGTGGCATGCATGTAGTCTGCCATGCCTGTCTCAAAGAGAAAATCAATGACATACTTCCTCTAGGTCATAATAAGATCCCTCTAATTCCTGGCAAACTCAAGTCCGGGGAATTAATGTAAATCGCCAAGGTCCTTAGTGATAAACTATCATCCAAGGAAATCATTAGCCACGTGGATACCCTACATATAATATCCTCTAACAATGATATCACCAGCATAAACCAGTATATAAAATACATCTCCGAGTCCCCTAGAGAAACAATGAATGATATGCAGTCGATCTCATAAATCCATGCTTCTCTAGCAAGTTCGAGAGCTTCTAAAACCATGCTCTAGGACTCTACTTAAGCCATTGATAGCCTTGTGAAGTTTGCAAACCATGTGACACTCCCCCTTAGAAGCGAACTCGAGTGGTTGTTGCATGTAGATTTCCTCATATAGGTCACCATAGAGAAATACATTCTTCATAAAGCTGAGATAAGACCAGTCCCGTATCATTGCAACTGAGAGAAGGATTCACAATGTAGGATGACACACCATGAAAGAGAAGGTATCCTGATTGTCCACACCATACGTCTAGGTGAACCCACGAGACACATGCCTCGTCATGTAGCGATCAACACTACCATATGCAAGGTTCTTCACCATGAACACCCACTTGCATCCCACCATAGATGCTCATGTAGGAGTAACAAGGGTCCATGTGACACGTGACTGTAATGCGACCATCTCCTCCTCCATGGCAAGACACCACTAACTGTCTTATATGGCTTCCTCGTATGTTCGTGGAATCTCTATGATTGACAGACCCACGAAAACCTCCTGAAATCCTCTGATAGATGCCCCCAAAAGACATAGGCAACAAGAGAAATAGGAACATCAAGGGCATATGCATCCTCCCCAGTCTTCAAATAGCCTCTTGAGAAGGCATATGCTCGTCTTGTATAGTAACCTACTACATAGACAAATAACTAGTGCCATCAGCAGAAACAATGTGCTCAAAACATACCTGATGCTGGACAATGGAGAAGACCCATGAACAAGGGAAATATTGGGAGGCCTAAGAATGTAAAAATGTGGAAAAAATCTGAGCCAGCGTACTAGGTGGTGGGGATGGAGGAGTAACCATGGTAGAAGGTGATGGTGGAGGTGGCAGAGGAGTAGGAGGAACCATTGGACGAGGTGGTGGTGGAGTAGTGTTGAAAAGCTAGAAATCGAGGGACCAAGGTCCTGTGTTGGAGGGCATGCGGTGTCCAACAATCACTGTATTAGCCACTTTCATGGTGCGCAGTACCCGATCCAAGCGTGTTCAAAAACATTTAACACACAAATAATAGATAAATCATGTAAAAATGAATGTAAGCTAAATTTATTATAACTCTATAAAAATGTATATAGTGACAAGTAGTGTAGATGTCAAACTTAGGAAGCAAACAAAATATAGGTTAATCATTAATTATTTATTTCTAATTAACAAAAATTAATTGTATATTTTATTTTCTGTTTTTTCTTATTTTATATGGGTTTTTTTATTTATATCTGTTTTTTGGATTTTTTAAATTTATAATTTATTTTTTATTTTGCAAATTTTTAGTTTCTTTTTTATTTTTAAAATAATATGTATCTATATATAATAATAACAATATAAGTAATATAAGTAACATATAAGATATATAGTATATATATGGTATTATATTTTTAATATACATAAATATAGTCAAAATACGAGTAATAAAATATTTTTATGGTTTTTACATTTTTTTATCTATTTTGGTAATTTTTATAGATTTTTTGCTAATTTTTATGTATATTAGAAGTATTAAATATATCAAAACAATACACGGTTTAAATATCCGAGATAGTTTTAAGTTTAATAAATATAAATAAGTTTAAAATTAATAGTTTAATAAATATAAATAAGTTCAAAATTAATAGTTCTAGGTTTAATAAATATAAATAAGTTCAAAATTAATCTAAACCTTTTTTTAATACATAATATATATGATATAGAAAATTCACAAACAAAAGATAATTTTTTGGATTTTTCTTTAATTTTTACTAAATTTTATAAGGTTTTAGGCTTTATCATTTTAGATTTTCTATTTTCTATTTTTCTGTGTTTTTAAATATATGGTAGAATAGCTAATCTATTTTTTGGGGAATTTTGGAAATTGTTTTTTTTCTAATTTTAAGGGTTTTAATATTTAGACATGGAATGAAAGCATCTTTTTGGATTTTTAATAAATAAAAAATTATGTCTAATGCCAAATAAAATAGGACGTGGTCAAGCAAAATATCAAGCAATTAAATTATTTTCCTACGATTTTTGGAACGATAAAATATTTAATATGATAAATATACACAAACTGAATTTATCGAGCTGGTAGGGACCTATTTGCAATTGATAGAAAATTCAATCCATTTAATAACATACCCGGAAAGTGTAGGGTGCAATATATAATTTTCTCCAAAAGCACCTCATGTGGGGGACCACCTGAGGTGACATGGACTGAACTGAAATACAAATACAATCAAGTTCAAGGATCCAGTTGCAATTTTACCTAAATTCTTACACATAATAAAATATTTACAAGACTAAGTACTAAATACAAAAATGCATAGGGGCTCAGTGGTATTTTCCCAAAAGGCACATGCATCCGACGATGTTGATCTTCTCACTTAACCACATTGTACACCTTGGGCTCACGATACCCCTTCATCGATGTGCGGCATAGATCAGATCAACTGCGTGATCGGATGACTGAGGCGTGGCACGATCCAACGGCTCCAAAAAGAATTGGAGTGAAGGGCAGATCTAACGGTAACTGCTCTTCCTGAAGAACAGGGAAGAACAATCCGTTGGTTGAGTTCATCCCGTCGATTCTTCCTCCTCCAATCTCCTCTCTCGTTGTTGGAGTACTCAATCAGATCCAGAAGATGTTTCGTAGATGCTGGTATACTCCAAATAGTCCATGACCCAATGATTGAGTCTTGGAGATCTAAACGAATGGGTTGCACCTGAGCTTGTAGCAGGCTCAAAAATCGACCCACGAGGGGTTCTTTGGTGGTCACACCTACGTAAAAGTATAGGTTAGACTAAAGTGAGGGTTCTTGATCCTTTTATTGGGTTGAGATGGACGAGATATGGAGGAGGTGGTGGTCTCTAACATCATGATGGAGGAGGAGACCTGATCGCATGATCTGGGAAAAATTAGGAGGAATGGAGGGGTTATGGAGGTAGAGAAATGGAAGGGGGGAGGATATGGAGGTGAAAGTGAGTAAAAAACAAACAATGTAGATTTATAAGGAGTTAGTTGATGATGTTTGAGGCCAGTGCTCTAAGCTCCAACAAACTCTGATATACTAATCGTATCTAAAAACGACAGTAAGATGCATTAAATTAATGCGAAAATAAAAGTAGGGACTAAATCTAGTACACTAGACATGCAAGAAAAGGTGGCTCATACATGGGGAAAACAGGGAGCAGATGACCAAGTCAGAGCTAGTGCTCGACGATGGTGGATCGTCTATATGGCCGCTTCTTCTCCTCGTCGATGCCTCCGTGAGCTTCCTGCTATCACCAAGAGGCTCAAGCACAAGAATGTTTGGGGTTACGAAGGGCTAAGAGGGATCAAAATTGTAAAAAGAGGTCAGAGGCCTTATTTATAGATAGAGGAACCGACGACATTGGGAAGGTGATGGCATGCAGTACGATGGAGGTTGGTGGAGGCTAGGAGTAGGCTGTGGGAGAAGGATGTAATGGTTACAGGTTGGTAGGGAGCTCGATGGATATGGAGGAGTGGTAGCAGAGTAACGGAATGGAGAAGGAGGGTTGCTCGTAACTCTTGATATATTCATAGATGAAGGCGGGACATTTGACACAAGGTCAACTGTTGGACACCTCTCATTGGTCCACGTAGGACCACAAAAAGGCAACCAACAACAACAAAGCCTTTTCCCACATTAAGTAGGGTCAGTAAGGAACCCTCAAATGCCATGGTTAATTATGTGAAGTTAACGTTGATTTTTCGTTGCAGTTGGGAGAATTTGGATTAATAAAAAATGGCTAAATTAATTATTTGTCCAATTAAAATGAGCGGTTAATTTTTTTACTTGGACAAGCCAAGGCCGAACTCATGGAGGCCACTGTCTCCTTGGAATGATTTATAGTCAATCTAGATGTTAGGTTTTCAGAGCGGTATTTTTTTTGTATTTTTAAATGCAATTATGAGTGAAATGCAATTTTGACGAAGTTCGGGGGCTAAAATACAATTTACAATCAAATTAAGTCCAAAAATCCTCAAACTTGACCAGAATGTGAAATATGATGAAATTAGGCTACTATATTTTTTTGGAATTTTTGGATGCATTATGAATTAATTATGAATTAAATAACGCAAACTAAGTGATTGTGAGAAAAATAATTTTAACAAATACCAAACGTCAATATTATCCAGAAATTAATTTATCCTAGGTAGGCTTAGGAGAGAGATGTCCATAACAATTTTTAATTTCTAAAAATACTAGGTGTGGAATTAATTAAAAACCAATTACTAGAATCACCATTTCATTTATTGTGACCTTGATATGCGTACAAATGAGATGGAATTAGGGCACAACATAAAACAACCTCAAATTTCCTACTATGAATTTTTGGGATTTTTTGGATCAATAAATAATTAAATATCAATTTTAGAGAAAAAAATGGGTAAACTACACAAGTTTCCACCAAATTAATTATAATAAATAATCCATTAATCACACAAATGTAAATAAATGCTCATTCGATAGAAAATGAGTTGCTCTACAACATGCTATTTTTGAAATAAAAAATGATGTGAAATGATTGTTTAAATAAATGTTCAAACACATGGGTATTTATGCAAAACAAAAAATAAAAGAAAAATAAAAAATAGCGTACAAGGACGCTTCTTTAATTACCAGGTCCTCTAGGGGCTTGCATGCAATTTCTCCAGCAAAGCACGTCTGACGACCATGGGCATACCTGGAGGGGGTGGAAGCGTAAATCTCCAGAAGGTCAGGGGGGTTGGTGAAAGATATCCACCAGGGCACGTGCAATGCACGTGCCTGCCTGAAATGGGCTTGGATGCGATTTCCCTAGAAGGTAGGGGGCTCTCGCAATTTTCCCGACCTCACGTGTCACGTACGTGAGGTGGAAATAAAATGAAGGGGCTCCTAGTGGTGGCCTACGAATGCGTAGGCTGCTTATGGTCGGTGGCGCTCGTGCTGGAGGAGGTGCAGCAATCGCGTGGGCTGTTGGAGGTGATGGGACCGTACACGGTTGTGGACAGCAGCCATGCGAGCGGCTGGAGGGTGGTCGGCTCCAAGGGCGGCATGCTAAGATAGCGATTCAAAGAGCAGCTACGTGCAGGAGGTCCACATGAGGGGTGGGGATGCGACCAAGGCCGGGCTCCTACGGTGGCGGATTGACCGGTGGCAGATGGCGATGAAGCTCGAGGGTAGAGGAGCCTCGTGAAGCAAATATGATCTCTGTGCTGAAGTGCAATGGTGCATGGAGCTCGAGGATGTGACGAAGGCTCGGATCTGGTGGCCACCTCCATCGACACACGATTGGAGGTGGTTGCCGCTGCGAAGGTCGGTTAGTGGTGCGATGGCGACGTGCCCTCTGATGATCGTGGTGGAGTGACTAGCGACGAAGGTGGGCTCGACGATGGCCTGCGTGGTGAGGAGCTCGAGGCAGTGAGGTGAAGGCATGGGCGGAGGTGGAAGTGCGAGGGGATGGTGATGTCGAGTCGGATTGAGGATGAAGATGAACACCAATGGAGGGAAGGCGATGGTGGGCGTATACCCTTAGGTAGCGATGGAAGAAGGAGGGGAAGGAAGCAAGAACAGAAAAAGAAAGACAAAAGCGGATGAGTGAAGAAGGAAAAGGAGTTACCTAATGGCGGTTGTCGGTCGCCTAGGAAGAGGAAGCTCAGAGCTCCTCGATTCTTCGCTCAACTTCGCGGTGATGAAGGAGCTCGAGCAGCGCACGTGGAGCTGCAACGAAGGTCGTTAAGCCCTCGGATCACACCAGAGGATGTAGAAGTCGTCGCTCAACAAAAATGGTCCTCAACTGCCACCTAAGGGGGATTTGGAGCTCTCTCTATTCTCACAAAATGGTTGATGGAGTCAAATGGGGTCGGCGCTTGCCCTTTTATGGGCAGTTGTGAGATGTAGGTCATGCGGAGGTGGCGAGAGAAACGGGGGTGTGATTTCTACATGGAAGAGAGGGAGATGTGGGGCGAGAGAAGTGAACCGAGTTGGCTGGAGGGGAGAGAAAGAGAGGGGATTGTGCACCTGCGCGCGATGCACAGGGAAGTTGCATGGAGTTGCGGGTGCAATTGGGGATGGTTTAGAGAGAGAGAGGGAGAGAGAGACCAAAGGGGGAGAGATCGTACATGGGTAGCGAGGGTAGGAAAGGGGCCGAGGGGAGAGGGGAGATGTGTGTGGGGCATGCAGGAGAGAGAGAAAGGGAGGAGAGGGAGGGCGCGAGAGGGAAGTGAGGGGGGAGAGATGCCACATGGCGTGCGCAGGGCGTGGCCACGCAACAACGAGAAAAAAAGAAATAAAAGTTAAAATAAATTTAATAAATAATAATTTAAATAAAATATAAATATAAATAAATTAAATTAAAATGAATAAATTAAATGAATAATAATTAAAAATAAATAATAATAATTAAAGTAATAAATAAATGAAATAAGTGAATAATAATACAATAAAATAAATAATTAAAAGAAAAATGAGGGTGACACATGGAGGCTATAGGAGCTTCCACATGTCGCTCCCCAGAAAAATCGAAAATTAAATCGAAAGAAAATAAATAATAAATAATAAAAGGGTCAAATCAAAAAAGTTGTCAGCATGAAAGTTTCTCATTTCGACGAGATCTATAACTTTTATGAAGGATTAACAATCAAAAGAAGTTATATGTACAAAAAGTATTTTTAGGGGTATCTTATATGTATTAAATACCGCATTTTTATTTTTTACAGATTTTTATCATTTTTAAATATGAGCAAAATCAAAAATAAAATAGAGAGAAAAATGAAGGAATATTTATAACTTAATCTATTTTTGTATTTTTAATACTTAAGAAAATAAAAAGATAAAATAAAAAGGGCAGTTTGGTCAATATGTACAATATTACAATAGGGGTCTAAAACCCAAGTTTCACATACGAACTCCAATTCTTTTGAATTTTATCTTGTTTTGAAGGTACATTAATTCAAAGTGAGTAGGGGTCCATAAGAGACTGTATGAGAATGATGTTCAAATTTTTAAGGTTCTTTGTCTAAAACTAGGATTTGGGTTTTATTAGTCAATTTTACAAGTTAGTATTTTTTGAGATTTTTCCTTTATTAGTGTTAGTAATATATACATTAAGAGTTGATTTTATTCAATTATGAGTTAGAGAAAAATAAATAAAAATAGGAAAGTATGGTTATTTACATGAGATAGTTACAATAGAATTTAGCTTCTTATTTAATGCAAATATGCATGCTAAAATGTAGATATTAGTTACAAGTGCATGAATGATAAAAATGCAGAAATAAATGAGGAAATGCAGCTAATAACTCAGGAACGAGGCTCTATTTTCAACTTTTAGAGTGATGAATCACATATTCATCAGTCGGCTACATGGATTCTTTGCCTCCATTCAGATTTATTTTGGGTCATTCTCGAGCTTAGATCTAAAAAACTAAGATCCCTTTGTATAGTCTCATTCCAATATTTATGGTGCCTTCCTCACCCTCTCTTAGTCAGCTCAACATCCCATGACTCGCATCTCCTAACCGGTGCATTAGCCGACCTCCTTTGCAAATGGCCAAACCACCTTCCATGTGATCCTCTTCCTGGAGTGGTGTCCTCCTGCCTCCAGACTATCCCCAATTGCACCCGCGACTCCATGCAACTGTCCGTGCGGGTGCACAATCCCCTCTCTCTCTCTCTTGATCCAGCCAACTCGGACTGCTTATCTCGCCCCACATCTCCCTCTCATCCATGTTCAAACCGCACCCCCGATTCTTTTGCCACCTCCGCACAACCTGCATCTTACAACAGCCCATAAAAGGGCAGACACCGACCCCATTCAACTCTATCCGCCATCTGATGGAAGAAACCTCGAGCTTCAACTTTGAGTGCGGTGACAGCAAACCCAAAGGCAGCCGAGCGATAACAGTCTTCACATGCGAGATCCAAGAGGTTGCCACCTCCTACTGTTGTCGTGTCTCCGCCGTAGTCGAGCTCCGCCATAGCCGAGGCGTTGAGCAATAATCGTGTAGCTCCCTCTGCGAGCTTCTCCCCAGGCACTCATCCACCCCTCTGGCGACGAACTTCACCTCCATGTGAAGAAGACAAACCCAAGACCAAGATGCCTCCTAAGAGAAACCCTGAGGAAGAGGAGCACATATATGACCCCATGTAGCAAAAACTTGCCCGTTTAGCTAGAGCTGAGCAACTGAATGCAAATCTTGTGGCCATGATGGGACATGTGATTGAAGTGGGCGGAATAGACAAACTCCTGGTAGATGCCTACAACCAGTAGAGAATGACATATACAGTCGGCTCGTACCTGAGGTTCCACTAGAGGCATTTGAGCTGAAGCCCCATTTCCTTGGGCTGCTACCGAAGTTTAGTGGGAATGTAACCGAAGAATCATATGCGTTCTTGAGAGACTTCGAGTTGGTGTGTAACAACCTTAGCCATCCTAGGGTTGGACAAGATTACATCAGGCTGAAAGCTAACCCGTTTGCCTTAGGAGATAAGGCCACCCATTGGTTGAAGAATCTCGTGGTTAGATGTATGATCTGGTTGCAATTTAAAGATCTATTTTTTAAAAAGTTCTACCCACTCAGTAGGACTAACCAGACGAGGACAAAGATTGCTAGTTTCTCCCAGGGTCCCTACGAGCCATTTCATGAAGCTTGGTATATATTCAATGATTTGACACACAAATGCCTTTGCCATGGCATTACCAAGGCAATCTTAGTCCATACCTTGTTCTGTGGCATGACCCCTGAGATGCAGGGGTTAGTGAGTGTAGCCTATGGAGGTAGCTATCTGAATAAGAACGAAGATGTCGTATGAGAGATCCTAGAGCAGATGGCAGAAACAGGCAGATCTTAGGCCACCATGGCCTATCAGATATCTCCCTCAAGCTTATCTCATGAAATACCTAGGAGGACTGTAGCAGATCTAACAGATGACCTCATCCCTAGCATGGGGATAATGGTTGATAAGCTTACCATGGTAGAACTTACCCACAAGAGGGTCACTAACCTTGAGGTGCTTTCACGATTGTCGAAACAAGTGGAGGAATTATCTGAGAAGGTAGCCAAAATATGACTACCTGCCACTTCTGCACCACCTGCACATGTACATCGAGTTTACCTCGTACAGGAGCAGGTACAAGGGCCTCAAAGCAGCTAGGTTAAGGAGCAACATTACACTCAGTAATACACTTAACAGTACACTCCGTCAGTTGTGCCCACGTGCGGTGCACGTGCTTCACTGGAGAAATTGTGTGCAAGTCCCTAGAGGATTTGAAAATTAAAGAAGCACCCTTATGTGTTATTTTTTATTTTTCTTTTATTTTCTGTTTTGCATAAACACCCCTGTATTTGGACATTTATTTGAACAATCATTTTACATCATTTTTTACTTCAAAAATAGCATGTTGTAGAGCAGCTCATTTTCTTATTAATGAGCATTTATTTACATTTTTGTGATCAATGGATTATTTATTATAATTAATTTGGTGGAAACTTGCGTAGTTTACCCATTTTTACCCATTTTAATTGTTCGCTGATCAAAAAATTCCCAAAAATTCAAAGTAGGTTGATTCAAGGTTGTTTTACATTGTGCTTAAATTTCATCTCATTTACATGCATATCGAGGTCACAATAAATGAAATGGTGATTCTAGTAATTGATTTTTAATAAATTCCACACTTAGTAACTTTAGGAACTAAAAATTATTCTAGATATCTCTCCCATAGCCTATCTAGGATAAATTAATTTCTTGATAATATTGATGTTTGGTATTTATTAAAATTAATTTTCTCAAAATAACCTATTCTTCATTATTTAATTCATAATTAATTCACAGTGCATCCAAAAATTCCAAAAAAATACAGTAGCCTAATTTCATCACATTTCATATTCTGGCCAAGTTTGAGGATTTTTAGACTTAACTTGATCGTAAATTGCATTTAGCCCCTGAACTTCGTCAAAATTGCATTTCACTCATTAATTGCATTTAAAAATACCAAAAAATACCGCTATGGAAATCTAACCTCTAGATCGACTATAAATCAACCTAAGGAGACAGTAGCCTCCCTGAGTACGACCTTGGGGTTGCCCAAGTAAAAAAATTAACCGCTTGCTTTAAAATAGATAAATAATTAAGTTAGCGGTTTCTTATTAATCCAAATTTGCACGACTACAACAAAAAAATCAATGTTAATTTCACATAATTAACCAGGGCATTCGATGGTTCTTTAAAATAGGTTGAGGATCAACAATACATTCGAGGGTTCTTCAACTTTTAGAGTGACGGAGGCTGGAAGATGTTGCGGTGGTAGTGGGTGGTTGACATCGATAGCGGATGAAGGTGGTGAAAAAGATTAAAATGGATGGAGCCTTGACGAGGTGGAGATGTTGTCGGATTTGATCGTAGCAGAGAGAGTAAAACAAGAACACGAGGAAACGAAGGAGAAGGAAGAAGGAGAGAATAGGAAGCTGGTTCTATTACCTGGAGGTAGTGTGTGAGGTGCTGACCATAGGTTCATCATCAGATGAGTCACCATGTGCTTTGTAATACTCATGTAAAGTCACCACACATCTCTGATATCGAATAGTGCTCTCAGTTGGCTTGGCATTGGTTGGCTCATTTGTTGTCTTATCAAAATGGTCAAGGTAATCAGAAAAGGTCGTGTCCGACTCAGGGACAACTTCTAGTTGTGAGTCTTCTTTAAAATCTATCACGGTGGTGGTGATGCAAGCAGTTGGTGAAGTGGAGGTGTGGGGAGTCTCTAAACCAATGGTCGTCTGGACAGTTGGTATCTCAGGTGTAGTAGATAGACGAGACTCATCTATATCTCGATGGTCACGGTTGTCTGTGACTTTACGGGTTACCTTAGAATATCATGTCTCCTCAAAGATCGGGTGATGTCAGAGTGCTTCCAATGCGGTGAAATCGATATCCCGAGTCTTGCAATCTATAGTTGCCTTAACCAAGGCTAAGAACGCTTCCCGATAATGATTAGAGACTGGGTGAACTCTCCTCGGTGCTTAGTGTCAATGATCGTGAAGTATACCTGTAATAGAGCACCTTGGAAAGTAATGATGAATGAAATGATTCATCTTGATTGTCTTATAGACCGATCAACCAGCTTAACGATCTCTCTCGTCTTCCTGCTTGACCCGAGTTTGAGTTTGGCAAACACAGAGGTCGGGAGGATATTTATCGGCGAGTCATCATCGATTCTGACATGGATGAAGGTAGTGTCTTTGATTGTACAGTCAACCCTAGTCGATCGCTTCACTTTGCAGCTCTTGGTCCTTCTCCCCATCACCAAGGAGGTGCCCATAGACACTATGTGTCTCTTAATCCTTGTCTTCCTATTGCCTGACCTCTTAGGCATCAATTTACTTATCACAAATCGTTTTTGGTCAGGGAAGTGATCTATGGCCTTTATTAAGGAAAACTTAAAAATCATTTCCACATCGGGTGCTTCCCTTAAGGCAGGATCCATTTTTTAGATCTTTTTCATTTTCAATTTTTTCGAGTTTTTTTTTATTTTTCAATTTTTTAGCCTTTTTGAAAGTTTCGATTTTTTGGCATTTTCGATATATGGAGGGGAGGGAAAAAATATCGACTCGAGACTAGAGGACAAGTGGTTAGTAGAAGAGTGATGTAGAGTTGACTCCAGTTGTACAGAGTCTATGGGTCCCCTAGCGTTCTCTTGATTTTCAACATTAAATCCACTTGTTTTAGTTTCCACTTTCATTTCCAAACTGGCAAAAATTGAGCGCAATATTTCCGTGACATCTTTCAACTTGTGACCAAATGATTCATTCTTCTTGATGAGTCTAGAAATGTCATCCTCTAAAAAGTTCTCAAGACAAATCAAGGGAGAATTCTGCATATTTGGAGGATACTGCTGAGATATTGAAGTCTCACACTCAACATACCTAGACTCCGATATGTAACGATGGGTCGAGTATGGACCATTCGAATGGCAGATATTGGTCGGAGCCTCATCTGGTGGAGTTAATAAAGAAGGGGCTCGTAGATTGAATTCATGAGCCCAATCCCCTGTCTGTGTAGGCTCTCTGAATGGCTGGTACGAGGGCTGGTCAAAGTAAGCTTGATCACTAAAGTCAATCAAGTCTGGGAAATCATGATGTGCATGCCTCTCCATTCGTGTTGTTCGATTGACCAAGTTTTACACTAAGGTCAAGTCAGGATGTGTATGTGTGATGTTGACTTGTCCCATCATTCACATGAAGAAGATATGAAGTATGTGGGGGTAGGTAATTCTGCCAGCTATTCGTCTCAGTAGTGGCTTGCATATTGAATGGTTCTTTAATCCCAACAAGCTCTCAAGAATATGGTGAGTCAGTCCAAGATGGAAGTGGATTCGGGGTGCTAGAATGTGGAGTAGGTGAGAAATGCGGAGAAGCGGAGAATTCAGTCAAGGTTTTGACTTCATAATCGAGGTGGGGTGACGAGAAGAAGGGTGATTGCAAAGAAACCATCTCGAAGAGTGGATTCTGCTGGAAGGAATAAGAAGTGGCAAGGAAGTCAGTTGGAGGTCCATCTTCGTAGTTGGAATAGGGAGGGGAATCCATCTTGAGGAGAGGGTTCACGGAGGAGAAAGATGGTGAAGATGATCGATGCAGAAACTGATGAGCCGACATCTTCGAGAAGGAATGAGAGTGGATTGATGTGAAAACATGTAGATGCACAGAGGGATAACAGACACGGGCAAACACAAAACAACGCAAGAGCAAACCCCAAATTCACGAACTCAACACATGTCATAAAAGTTCGACCGAAATGTCATGTCAGTTTAGTTGGTGACAAATGCAAGTCTTGACAGATTAACGAGCTGTTAGGTGCATGTATTTCCCTACAGACTATCATGTTTCTTACGACTAGTTGCACCCACTTTCAGTCAGTATAGGGGTAAGTGTGGATTGTAAAAATACGGCTACCCGTTACTTGAGGACGGAGCCATACACAATGTCCTCTAAACCACCCACTCTGCTAAGGAAATCTGGACTATTTACCAGCTACCTGTAGATCCTCACTGAAAAGTGGTTAATCGTTTTTTGGAACTGATAGTCTATATGAAAATCCTGGCTTGGCTCTATCCTAGTGTCATCTCTATCTCACTTGCAAGTAAATTCAAAAAATGATGGGGTTGCTCTCCCGCAAAAAAAGTCTTAATTTTAGTCAATTTTTTTGTCAAATTCAATTAGCAGTATCAATTTTAGAGATTAATTGTCACTATAATTAATCCACACAAGCAATCACGTCTACTGTCCAGTCTCAATTCCTTTATTCTAGGTTAGAAAAAATGAGAGAGGGAATCGGAAAAGCTGATGCGATCAAGAAAACAATGATGAATGCTTGAGTAAGGATACTCACAGTGCTTCCAGCTCTCTACATGCGGGATGCAATATAGAATTGAAAATTTACACTATATGAAATGCAAACGAGAAAACCGTTCCTAGACAAACAGTTCTATTAGCGAGTGACGAACACTTTAGTTTGAACTAATAAATCTATGGTCTAAGTACGTCTTGCTAAATGTGATGTGTGGTCCTATAGAGTACGAGCACAAGCAAAAAAATAATATAAGGAAATGCTCTAAGAGCCACAAGTCCAGGTCCTAGTCTACGCCAATCAATCACACGACCACGAAGGGTCCAATGTCGAGTCCTGATACACACGCGAGATTCCAAATGAAATCCGCGAGAAATCAAGCAATTATTACAAATTAATTCAAAAATGGAAACTAAAATCTCTCTTCTCAAATAAAATTTTATTCTTGATGCCTCAGTAGCCGCTCGCTCCACGAATCGCCAGCCTCCGATGTACTTCGAGATGCATCGACTTCAAGAAAGCAACTCCAAGTCCATCAGACCCTCTCACAAAAAGATAAAATTTATGTTCGATAGATAGATACAAAATAAAGCAAAACATAAAAAATTCAAGAAAATAAAAAGAGAAATATTAACAAGAAAACTAGGGGTTGGACTACCCAGGGTGAAAAACCTAAAATCTATATTTTATAAAAAATTAATCTAAGCCGTGCCTCTGCGGCAACGATACCATTTTGAAGAACCTTCGAATGCCCTAGTTAATCATGTGAAATTAACGTTGATTTTTCGTTGCAGTCGGGCAAATTTAGATTAATAAAAAATGTTAAATTAATTATTTATCCAATTAAAGCGAGCAGTCAATTTTTATTACTTGGGCAAGCCTAAGGTCGAACTCAGGGAGGCCACTATCTCATTAGGTTGATTTATAGTCGACCGAGAGGTGAGGTTTTCAGAGTGGTATTTTTTTGGTATTTTAAAATGCAATTAATGAGTGAAATGCAATTTTGACGAAGTTCAGGGGCTAAAATGCAATTTACGATCAAATTAAGTCCAAAAAACCTCAAGATTGATCAGAATGTGAAATATGATGAAATCAGGCTACTACAATGTTTTTGGAATTTTTGGATGCACTGTGAATTAATTATGAATTAAATAATGCAAACTTGGTGATTTTGAAAAAAAAATAATTTTAATAAATACCGAACATCAATATTATCTAAAATTAATTTATCTTAGATATGTCTATGTGAGAGATATCTAGAACATTTTTTAATTCCTAAAAATATTAAGTGTGAAGCTAATTAAAAATCAATTACTAGAATCACCATTTCATTTATTGTGACCTCAATATGCGTGAAATTTGGGCACAATGTAAAATAACCTCAAATCTACCTACAATGATTTTTTTAGAATTTTTGGATCAATAAATAATTATATATCAATTTAAGACCATAAAATGGGTAAATTACACAAGTTTCTACCAAATTCATTATAATAAATAATCCATTGATCATAAAAATGTAAATAAATGCCCATTTAAAAGTAAAGCACCATATTGTTTGGAGTTTGATGAAACTCCTTAACTAAGCACATCACAACAAAATGATGAGAATGTACGACTCGCTCCATAAAATAATATGTAAACTTCGATGTTACACAACTCTTCCAGAATCGGCAAAACCACTGAAAGGCGTACATCATCCTCGAATCACTTATTACATAGCTGATAATGGTGACCATGAATGCTATGATGAAGTGCTACAAGGTGAGAAAATCCTTGGAATGCATATTAGCAGAGATAAGAAGGACGAGAATATGATTTTGTCTTCGTCAGAATACATCAAGAAAGTATTGGAGAGGTTTAATATGAAAAATGTGAAACCCAGTCAAACACCTTTATGGGGTACGCCATACTTTCAAAGGAGAAAGAACACGCAACAAAGGAGGAGCATGGGCATATGTCCAAAATGTCCAACTTGTCTATTATTAGTAGTGATGCACGCAATGATTTGCACAAGACCATACATTTCCCATGCATTGGGAGTTGTGAGTAGATTCATGGAAAATCCTAGAAAGGAACATTGAGGAGTTGTGAAGTGGATTTTATAGTATCTAATAGGTAACTCTAACATGGCATTGTGTTGCTGAAACACTAACATTTCTATTCAGGGTTTCTAGGACTCAGATTTTGCAAGAGATGTCAATGGCAGGAAAAGCAAAACATGGTATGTCTTTACCCTGAAGAGGGGAGCTATTGGTTGGATCTCTAGACTATAGAAGATAATACCTCGACCACAAAATCGGAATATGTAGTGGTAGCAGAAGATTGCAAGGAAATGATACGGCAAAAGGGTCTAATGAAAGAACTAAATAAGGAAAATGAACATTACCAATTATTCAACATAGTCAAAGTGCAATTCATGTTGCAAAGAAATTTATCTTTCACTCAAGGGTCAAGCATACTGATGTGAAGTACCATTCCATTCAGAGGTAGCTAGAAGATGGGCAATTTGAGTTGAAGAAGATTCACCCATATGAAAACCCTGCTCATATGTTCATCAAGTTTGTAATGATGGAGAAGTAGAAGACATGTACATCATCTATTGGTCGTCAAGCATACAAGACAAGGGAAAACTCGCATCGACATTGTTGATGATGATCCAAGTATGGAAGCTATCGTATGTACTATAAATCAACTTTTAAGTGGGAGATTATTGGGATTTATCCTGTAAAGCTAGTTGAGAGGATAGCTAATGTGGATAATCTCCCTCTTACCTTCTAAATGGTTGAGATATGATGGGTTGGATTGCTAAGAAATCTGATCCCCCTCATGCATTCTGATTAACTGAAAGTGTAGAGACGGATTGATGTGATACATGATCCCCCTCCTACATTCTGATTGGCTGAGAGCTTATGGGATGGATTATTGTGATACCCAATCCTCATGCAATCTAATTGGTTGAGAGCTAATGGGCTGAATTGCTGAACACTATAGGCATCCTTTTGTTACAACATAAAAGGAGCATTGAGGCCACCACATATTGTATCCCAAAAGCATTCACACAATAATAGAGAGAGTTTAGTGTGAGCAAATGGAGTAGGCATATTGTCGAACCTATATAAATCCTTGTCTTGTGCAATTGCACGTTTTTTTTCTTTTCTCATCATAGCTCTTTTTGTGTAGTGCTTGACAGGATCCGTAGCCAACAAAAAAGCACATTGAACTTGACTTTCTTAAGTGATTACAATGGAGGATATGTCGAGGTTGCTCTCAGGTGTCATACTTAGCATCAACTTACTTGATTAACAATCATGAACCAAAATATTCAATTGAACTTTGACTCCAAATCCTTGAAAGGGAAAGGTGGCATCAAAGAAGTCATAAGAGCAAAAGGAGGGCAGAAAATGGTATCTCATCAAAAGCACTTCAAGGCAAAGGGTGTGGAAAGAAAAATGTGATATAAAAGATTGTAGAATGGGACCAAACATAATTGAGACATGAGGTGGGCTCAGGCAAGCTCGGTCCTCCCTAACATACCTAATTGTTTCGTGCAGGGAGATAAGCTTCTAACAAAATATGGGTTTGAGCTGGGCTTGCTTGGGCATCTAGTACATCATATTCATGGAATTAAACAAACTCCACGTCCTTTTTGATATATCGATAATGTCAAATCAAACTTGTTTTAAATACACCAGGATTTTAAAAAACTGAACAAAATCAGTTCAACCAAGAATGAGAGTACAGAGAAAAAGGCACTTCTTGTCCTCCACTTACCTCCATTTCTTTTCTTTTCCGCAAAGCAGATTGAAAACTCACTGAGCAACATGACGGGTTTGCTTCTTCCTGCTCTAATTGCCCGGACAACATAGAAAGGCGGATGAGCAATAGGAATATCAAAAGCAAGGTCGATGCCAATACTAGAGAGTTCGCGAGCGTTGTTATACTTATTGTTTCAATTGATTGAGGACTAACCTGGCTTGGCTAGAAGATCACTACTCGTCGAATATGACACTGCGAAAACAAGTCAACCTTGTTACCATATGCTATTGACCTACCTTAAAACCTCTTCTTTATGTGTCTTCTAGAGTTCTGATGACAGTCTGAAATCCATAGCCAATTGTGAGAAGTCAAAGATTCGAATCACCATCAAAATAATCTCCCTCTTCTTCGATCGCTATGTATGCTTTCTATATAATCTTAATAGAGGAATACTGTCCTTATCTATAAGGCCTATGGTTTTTCTCCATTCTGACATGACCGAATATTCATATGCCAGGAAAGCATTGGATCAATATGGCTCACACAAAGACTCATTCATCCATCCCAAGCTTTTTCTTCCACCTCTCCAATCCACGACCTCGCCTCTACCCCGATTAAAGATAGCCTCTACCCTCAACCCACGCAAAGACTGACCTAGGGACGAATGCTTTCTCATTATAGATAGTCAAGTTGTTGGAAAAATCGAGAGAGGCGGGATTTAAACCTACATAGAAAACCTTCATTAGATTTAGAATCTAAAAGTCACAATTTTCACGGACCACTCTGCTATCCGGTACCTACAGCAGAAGAAGGATGCTAAGCCAAGACTGATTCGTTGGATCCTTCTCCTCCAGGAATTCGATCTGGAAATCAAGGACAAACCTGGAGTTCATAATGTGGTAGCGGATCATCTCTCCAGAATAGAGCAGCATGAGCCTCCTCTGAGCAATGCACCTATCACAGAAACCTTCCCTGACGAAGCCATCTTAGCTGTGGATTCTCTCCCTTGGTACGCTGATATTGTCAATTACCTCGCCTCTGGGGTAATACCTTCGGATTGGACGAAGAATCAGAAGAACAAATTCATGTCGACCATCCGCTTCTACCAATGGGAGGATCCTCTTTTATTCAGAGAAGGAGCAGATTGTATTTGGCGCAGGTGCATCCCTCAGACGGAGCAATCTAGTGTCCTCGAGCATTGTCATTCGCTCGAATCTGGTGGACATCATTCTGGAGATCGGACGGCAGCAAAAGTATTGCAATGTGGCTTCTGGTGGCCCACATTATTCAAGGATGCAGCAGAGTTTGTTAAAAGATGTATTGACTGTCAGCGATTGAAAGGTACACTCACTGCCAAAGATTCAATGCCTCTGAAAATCATTCAGATAGCAGACGTTTTCGATGCATGGGGCATTGACTTCATGGGACCTTTCCCTAACAGTCAAGGTTTTGAGCACATCCTTCTTGCCGTCGATTACGTGAGTCGTTGGGTTGAAGCTATTCCCGCCCGAGCCGCCGACAGCAAAACAGTTTGCCAGTTTCTGAAGAAGAACATCATCTCGCGGTTTGCGATACCAAAGATTCTCATATCAGACGGGGGTAGTCACTTCATCAACAAAGAGGTCAAGAAATTAACGAAGGAGTACGGCATCGATCACCGTGTCGCGTCTCCTTATCACCCCCAGACCAATGGCATGGCAGAGTTATCAAACAGAGAAATCAAGACCATATTGCAGAAACTTGTTAGGCCAAACAGAAAAGACTGGTCTCAACTCTTGGACTCAGCTCTATGGGCTTACCGAACCGCCTACAAGTCTCCATTGAGCATGTCGCCCTACCGTCTTGTCTATGGGAAACCATGCCATCTGCCCGTGGAATTGATCCACAAATCTCTTTGGGCAATCGGCAATTGTAATTTGGACTCACGCAGAAGTGGTCAGAAGAGAAAAGACGATCTGAACAAGCTCTTGGAATTCCGAGACTACGCATACGATAACACCTTGATGTACAAGGAGAAGGTTAAACGCTGGCATGACCGGCACATCAGACGAAAGACCTTCGATGTTGGACAGAAAGTGTGGTTATTTGATGCAAAGTTGCGGATATTCCCAGGCAAATTAAAGAGTAAGTGGACAGGGCCATTCCGAGTAAGTGAAGTGCGTGACAACGGAAGCATCGCTATATCAGAATTGTCCCCTGATGTACAACTTTTTGTCGTCAACGGCCAACTACTGAAGCCTTACCTCGAACCAGATGCATTCTTGGCCGTTGTAGACTCTATCCAGTTAGTGCACCATGATGATATCTCCACAGCACCTGCAACATCAAAAGATTCAGACGATGTACTCCAACCACTGTTTCTCTGATTTTCTCCTTTTCTTCTTTTCTTCTTTTCCTTTTCTATTTTCTTTTTCTATCTGAACGGTGCCGCCCTTGCAGACAGTTTTCTATACTTAGGACGTACTTGGTCCTAAGTATAGGGGGGATGTGCACCTAGAGTTTTTCATTTCATTCCGATCCTCTCCATTGTCTCCTCTTCTTGTCTATACTTAGGAGTATCTTACCCTAAGTATAGGGGGAGACAATCTGAGTACGATCTGTGTATTCCCACCCTTGACCCTCCCTGCTTTTTGTACAGTCTGCTATACTTAGGATTATTTGATCTTAAGTATAGGGGGGACGGTCAACTTCTCATTCATTCATTTTATTCATAGTTATTCTTTAGATCTGTCTATACTCAGTACGAGTTATGTCTTTGCTTTTCCTTTCGATCTATGAGGACATAGCTCAAGCTAAGTATAGGGGGGTCGTATATACCCTGTATATACTAAAAGCCATAACTCATACTGAAAAATAAAAAACCACCTCATCGTAAAATAAATTGTAAAAAGTAGCTCTATAATAATGAAAGATGATTGTGAGTTCCTCAGACTCTTTGTAATTATACTGATTATTGAGTCAGAAAAATATTTTGTGCGAAACATTATCTTTTGAAAAATTTTGTGAAATTTGTTTGAAAATAGTGTGTACAAGTATTCAACGTTTGAAAAAATAGTTTTGTGTGTAAAATTTATTTTCTTTGAGTGAAAGCCAAAATGTGTGAAAATCAGTGTGCAAATGATTGTGAACATTTGATTGTCAAAATTGCTTTGAAAAATCTATCTATGATGTGCAAAACATTTGTAAAAAGGATTTTCAAATGCGTGAACATGTTTGCAAAATTATTTTGGACTATAGTTTTCAAAATCCTTGTGAAAATGATTCTCGAATCAGTCTGAGGAGTCCGCACAAAAATCTCTCATTTGTAAAATAATAAATAAGCCCAAACAAAGCCTATAAGAACTAAAACCATATTATACATCAAATACAATTTTCTTCTTTTGAATATACGGATTAATAAATCAGATACCTATACAGTATGATTTGAAAAATAGTGTGACCAGTTTTGAAAAATTTGATGTGAAATGATTTCAAATGTGTGAAAATGGTTTGATTGCAAAGCTTTTCTTTGTGTGAAAGAAAGGATTTCAAAAACCTATGTGCAAATATTTTGAAAAATGCTTGTCAAAACTATTGTGAAAATTATATATATACATATATAGTGTGAAAAATCTCTGCAAAAATAGTTTTCAAATGTGTGTAAATGATTGCAAAAATTATCGTGTACTATAGTTTGCAAAATTATTTTCAAAAACTAATAAGAACACCATTGCCGATACTTGTAAATCAGAAACAAGGCACATACGATTCTTTCTGTACATACCCAAATGAACTACTTCAAACCTGTAAAGTTTTTAGAAAGTCTTAAACTTGTAAATAAAGCGGCACGCCCGTGTAAAAAAGTGTATATACTTTTTGTATGTTTTCAGTTCGTATTTCCTGTGCAAAAATTCTTTGTGTAAAAACATTCTTTGATGCTTTCCAAATTTTTGAAAAATTGCATCATTCATTGTGCATAGCATAAGCATACCATTCATATTCTTTTGAGTGAAGCTTGATGATTGAATCAGTCTAATAAAGTCTCAAATTGGAGCTCGGTTGGACCTTACCGCACTTAACTGCACTGGAACCTTATGGGAACTAGGTTTAAGGTACCTCAGGTCTACAAAGACTTAATTCTTTGAGAAATCAGGGCTGGGTTCAAGTCACCTCAGTGGACTAACTAGAACTTTTCGAGACACACGTATGACTCTTACCGACCGTGACCTAACTTGGACACTTGCACCTTTCACTTGGCTCAACTCAGTTGGAGTGGTGAGGGGGTTGGATCTGCCAGTCTGAGACGCACACGGGTGGAAACATTCGTCCTCGTCTAGGGAGGGAAGTGCACCCCAACCTGGTCCAATAGCCATGAGGTCTAAAGACAGGAGACTGTGGGTTGCGATAAAGCTTCAAAAGAGGGATAGTCTACTGGCTCAAGAGGAAAAACTAGCTCCAAAGACAAATATGTGAACCTGCAGCTGGATGACTTGACTACACTGGTCTTGCATCCCGAGATAGGTAGCTACACTGGCTACCGTCCATTCTTCTCTTCACCCCCTCCTCTTGAGCTGGTTGCCACTTGAACTTAGAAGGGAATACCCTGCTCCTCGAGGAAAGAGCTGTTGGATTGGGGAATCATTGGGTTGTCATTCTGGAGAAGTCAGTTCCTTTATCATTTCAGTTGGGAAGAGCCACTATCACTTACACCGTACAAGTCAGCTTCATAGTTATAAGAGTTTGCGTATGATGTAGACTAGTTCTGACCCGGCTATTGAGGTGGGTTGAACCGAGTTCTGTGACTATCGAAGGCTGTTGTATTTTAGAGCTGGTTCCCGACTAGGTTCCACACACATTCACACCCAAGGTCTGACAGGAGCTCCAAATTCAGATTTTGTAAGGACATGCATTGCACTGAAAGCACCCTTATTCACTCTATCTTTTATTTTCCTTTTTCTTTTCTTTATTCTTTTTGTACTTATTGCATAAGTGTTTGCTAGGGACTAGCAAAGGCAAGTATAGGGGGGTGATGAATCTCCATTTCATCACCTTTATTCTATCATTTTGGCCTCAAAAACCCCAGCAAATGCATGTAAATAGCATCAAATTGTATATAATAGCATTCATGATTCATTGTATTAATTCCACATTAAATAAGGTTTTAATGCCAAAATGATAGAATAAAGAGGAGAAAAGAAAAAGGAATAAAATATTGCAAATATTTTATGACCCAAACCCCGAGATCAAGGCCAGCATGGTATTGATCGACAAGGAATAAAGTAGGGGGAGATAAGGGCCAGTGTACAATAAATACCTTATTTATTAATTCATTTATGCATTTTTGGCACCTATTTTGTACATAATTATTTCTTCATCAAATAAAGAAACTTTGTACATGAAAGTTGTAGATAATAATGTAAATAAAAATACAAAATTAAGTTTGTGCAAAAATAATACCCAGTGTACATTTTATACACAGAATAAAAAGCCAAAATCTCAACTTCACAGACCCATATCTTGCCAATAAAAACTCCAAATTACCAAACTCACCTTTAATTGTATATAGCATTCCATGAACTATTTAATAAAATTGGTTTCATAATTTTTGGAGTCCATATGCAGAAGTTAGGTTTTTGGCCCTCCTTGTATATAAGACTGATTAAAATATTCTTTTTTATTCAACATTCATTATTTGTATAAATTCATATTTTTAGAATTTTGTAATTAATGTATAGAATACATACACATATTAGAAGTTAAAGAAAACCAAAAATAATTTGTAAAATAAAATAAGTTTACAAAATTTATAGACAAAATACCTATGCTATATACCTATATACAACTAAAAAGGATGGTATTCCTTGATTCTTTTATTCTTTTATATTTTTATAATAATGTATACATTGCACATAACTCATTAAAAATGTAAATCCAAAATAAAAATCAAGAAAATACAATAATAAATTAAGTGTACAAAATACATAGATAAAATACCTATAAGTATACCTACATACATCTATACCTATTTATTTAAAAATATAAATAAACTCATAAAAATCAAACAAAAATATCTTTATACTCACAAAAATAAATTATAAATTTATAAAATAATCCAATAAAATAATAAAAGAAAATAAACAAATTAAAAATAAAAATACATAAAAATACATGTAAATACATACAAATACACATTATTCAAATAAAACTATAATAAAACACCTCGAAAAATTCAATAAAAATCGTAAATAAATACTAGACGAAATAATACACATTTTTTATTTTTTAAGAAAAAATTAATAAAATCATTTAAGGCGTCAAATAATTCAATTTCTCATCAGATTCCCTGTTTTGTCTCCTAGCGGCTGACTTGGACGAATCACAGGCCGTCAACAGTTGACCGCTCGGTCAACAGATAAATAATATATATCTAATTATTTATATGTATTATTATATCTATTTATTACCCTTAATATAATATATATATATTATACTTATAGATACCTATATATATTATATGTATTCTAAGCTATCTACTAACCTTCTATGGGTATACATAATTAATATATTTATATTATATATATATTTCTATATTACTTAATTATTATATTCAAAATAAAAAAATAAAAATATAAAAAAAATAATAAAATTAAAAACCCACACAAGGATGACTCTGAGATACGTGTAGGCTATTGCGTTTTGGATTGCTCTCTGTGGTTCGACCTCTACATACTTGTCACTGTACATTTTATGGTAGAGTAAATAAAGATTAATTCACATTTATTTTTGAGCTTTATTGTTGTATTCTTTGGATTGTGGGTTAATTACTGATCAACCCGTATTCTGCGAGCGGTCGCCTCAGCGACACCTTTGTATTATTTATTCATGGTGACCCTCGTGGTTTATGCGTGTTATCAGCCGTGCAGATGACAGAGGTAGAGCTAGACATCCACCAGGAGTGCGATTTTGTGATGACAGATGATGAATCCAACTGGACAGATCCTGTAGCACAGACCCTCGCCTTGCCTACAGATTCATCATATCTAAAGCTTATGGTAGTCGAGAGCCTGGAGAGCACACTCCTGGACGAGGATACACCTGAGACTGACAGTGTTGGGACGAATGGTGCTGATGATTTTCAATCCTGTTCATCTTCTTCTGATCCCTCAGATTCGGACATTGAGTGGGATGATTTTGATGATTATTTGCCTTGTCTGATTCCTTCTGAGCCAACAGCCATGACAGAGTGCGAGCCAGTGCAGTTTATTGATGATTCAGCAGGCTGCCCTTCGTCAGATATTCATGCAGAGCGAGAGTTCTCCCATGCAGACCTGGTAGCTTTTACACAGACATATCAGAAGCCAGATCTGCCGCCTCCCAGTTGTCCAGAACTGAAGCCTCAACCGCAGTCGTTGAAGTATAGATTCCTTGCGGGTGAGCCAGATTTGCACCCAGTCATTATCTCAGCAGATTTGACTGGAGAACAAGAATCTCGTCTGATGGAGGTTCTTGAAAGAAACCGCAAGGCGATAGGTTGGAGTATAGCTGATCTCCAAGGGATTAGTCCAGCCTTGTGCTCCCATCACATCTATCTTGAGGATGACGCTAGGCCGTCGCGTGAGTTCCAACGACGGCTGAACCCGAATCTTCAAGATGTGGTTATGAAAGAAATCTCGAAGTGGTGGAGCGCCGATTTTATCTACCCCATCTCCGACTCCAAATGGGTTAGTCCACTACATGTGGTACCCAAGAAGACGGGTATCACTACAGTTTTCAATGAGTCCGGAGAGGAGATCGCTACCCGAGTACCCACTTCTTGGAGGGTCTGTGTGGACTACAGACGATTGAATGAGGCCACCAAGAAGGATCATTTCCCGCTGCCATTCATTGATCAGATTATCGAGCGGCTAGCTGGGAAGAGTCATTATTGCTTTCTTGACGGATACTCCGGATACAATCAAGTGGCCATTGCGCCCGAAGACCAGGAGAAAACGACATTCACCTGTCTGTTTGGGACTTATGCTTTCAGACGGATGCCCTTTGGTCTATGTAACGCTCCGGCAACATTCCAAAGGTGCATGTTGTCCATATTCTCGGACATGGTGGGTGACTGTTTAGAGGTCTTCATGGAAGACTTCTCGGTCTATGGCGATGGGTTCGATGCTTGTCTTGACTGCCTAGACCGTGTGCTTCAGCGCTGCATTGAGGTCAACCTTGTTTTGTCTTGGGAGAAGAGTCACTTCATGGTGACTCAGGGGACGGTCCTTGATCATATCATCTCCAACAGGGGCATGGAGGTCGATCCGGCCAAGGTGGATATCATTAGAAAACTCAATCCACCGTCCAATTTGCGTCAATTACAGTCTTTTCTGGGGCATGTCAGTTTCTACCCACGGTTCATTCAGGACTTCAGTCGAATTGCCCGACCGCTTACTGACTTGTTGACGAAAGACACCGAGTTCATTGTAGATGATAAGTGTCTTGCGTCTTTTGAGACTCTCAAAGGTATGGTTGTTTTGGCTCCTGTCCTTCAGCCACCTGATTGGTCTCTCCCATTCGAGATCATGACGGATGCTTCAGATTTTGCCGTTGGGGTTGTGCTTGGACAGAGGAGGGATGGTGTGTCGTTTGCCTTTCACTACACCAACCGGACTTTGGATGTTGCCCAGCGGAATTATACTTTGACTGAGAAAGAGATGCTGGCCGTAGTCTTTGCTTTGGATAAGTATCGATCTTATATTCTCGGATCTAGAGTGACTATTTACACCGATCACACCACCATCCGGTACTTAATGGCTAAGAAGGATGCCAAAGCACGCCTTACCCGATGGATCCTTCTACTCCAGGAATTTGATATTGAGATTAAGGATAAGCCTGGAGTCAAGAATGTGGTGGTGGATCATCTCTCCAGATTGGAGAATCTTGAGGAATCTGAGCCCAGCGCACCTATTACAGAGACGTTTCCAGATGAGGTGATCTTGGCTATCACCTCGCTCCCGTGGTATGTCGACATTGTGAACTATCTTGTTGCCAGGACGGTCCCACAAGGTTGGCACAGGCAGAAACTCAAGACCTTCCTGGCGAAGGCCAAGTTTTATCATTGGGAGGATCCCATCCTTTATCATGAAGGAGGGGACAGTATCTGGAGGAGGTGCATTCCTCAAGAAGAGCATCATAGCGTCCTCACATACTGTCACAAGCTTGAGGCAGGAGGACATCATTCTGGAAAAAGGACAGCACATAAGGTGCTTCAATCCGGCCTATGGTGGCCTACTCTCTTCAAGGATTCTGATGAGTTCGTGAAGAGATGTACTGACTGTCAGAAAATGGGAACCTGCGAACAGAGAGACATGATGCCCATGCAACCCATTCACTTTTGTGAGGTTTTTGATGCATGGGGGATTGATTTCATGGGCCCATTTCCTAAGAGTCAGGGATTCGAGCATATTTTGCTCGCTGTAGACTATGTCAGCCGATGGGTTGAGGCCATCCCCGCCCGAGCCGCAGATGCTAAAACCATGTGCAAATTTTTGAGGAAAAATATCATTTCACGGTTCGGGGTACCTAGAGTCTTGATTTCAGACGGGGGGTCTCATTTCATCAATGACAAGGTTAGGGCTCTTGCAGACGAGTTCGACATTGACCATCGGGTTGCCACGCCATATCACCCTCAGACTAATGGTCTTGCCGAAGTATCGAACCGGGAGATAAAAACTATCTTGCAGAAGGTTGTCCGCCCAGACCGAAAGGATTGGTCACAGCTTTTGGACTCGATCTTGTAGGCCTATCGGACCTCCTTCAAGAATCCATTGGGGACATCTCCCTTTCGTCTCGTCTATGGCAAGCCGTGTCATTTGCCAATGGAAACCAAGCATAAATCCTTGTGGGCAGTCACTGAGTTACTGTTAGATCCTGAGAGTATAGGAGAACAGAGAAGAGCAGAATTGGTAGCCCTGGAGGAACTGAGAGATACAACCTTTTCTAGCATCCTACAGTACAAGGAGAAAGTGAAGACATGGCACGATTCTCATATCAGCCATAAACAGTTTGAGCCCAATCAGAGAGTATGGTTGTTTGATTCGAGGCTGAAATTATTTCCAGGAAAATTACAGAGCAAGTGGAAAGGTCCGTATGTGGTCAGGAAGGTACATGACAATGGCAGTATTGACATATCCGAACCGTCATCTTCCTCTACCTTCCGTGTCAATGGTCAACGCCTGAAGCTATATCTAGATCATGATCCGCCGACCATTGACGTTGCCCCAATTCTTCTGGTATGAGATGTGTTCTTTGACTCATATCATCTGCATCTCATACATGGTGATCACTTCCATCTTCCGCTGTACAGATCATCTATCCATATCACTCTTTCATCTGTTGATATCTTGTCTTCTTTTCTTCTTTTCTTCTTTTCCTTTTCTATCTTCTTTTTGTATCAAAAAGGTGCCACCCTTGTAGACAGTTTTCCATACTTAGGACGTACTTTGTCCTAAGTATAGGGGGGTGTGCACCCCGAGTTGATTCTATTCTTTTCGTTCCTCTCCATTGTCTCCTCTTCTTGTCTATACTTATGGATATCTTGCCCTAAGTATAGGGGGAGACAATCTGAGTACGATCTGTTCATTCCCACTCTCGACCCTCCCTGCGTTGTGTACAGTCTGTTATACTTAGGATTATTTGATCCTAAGTATGGGGGGACGGTCAACTTCTCATTGATTCATTCATTTATCTATTTACTCTTTCGGCTTGCCTATACTTAGTACGAGTTATGTCTTCTCTTTTCTCTCCGATCTACGAGGACATAGCTCTAGCTAAGTATAGGGGGGTCGTATATACTATGTATATACTTTAGCCATAACTCATACTTTCATATCTTCTTATTAATATGACTAATAATTCTTTAAAAATTCATTAAAAATCATTAATAAAAAGGTGTTTTGTTCCTCAAATTCTTTTTGTATTTACTGATTAATAAATTAGGTGAAAATATTTTTTGCAAAATGTTTGAAAAATAGTTTGAAAATCTTTGTGAACATCTATTGAAAACTATTTTGAAAATATTGTGTTACATGTTTTCAACCTGTGTAAAAATGTGTGTTTTGTAAAAAAAATTATTTTCTTCGTGTAAAATAAAATGTTTGAAAAATGATTTGCAAATGGTTTGGAAAATGGGTGCAAAAATATTTTAAAAAATCTATATATACTGTTTTGAAAAACCTTTGCAAAATGATTTTCAAATGTGTGTACATGTTTGCAAAATGTTTGTAAAAACTATTTTGGACTATAGTTTTCAAAAATTGTGTGAAAAGATTGTGTCAGATAAGTTTGAGGAATATAGACATCATACCCAAAATCCACTATATATATATGTATAAAATTGAGCACTCACCCTTGTAAATTCTTAAAAGCCACTTCTTGTAAATGTAAGAAGTACTCCCGTGTACATATTTTCACCTAGTTTTCAGCCAAAATCTTTTTGTTTTCAAAAATTCCCAAAAACATTTGCAAAATTAAAATCCAAAAACATTTTAAAAATCTTTTTGAAAAATACAAAAAAATGCATTTGCATCATCATCATCATCTTTTCAAAAATCCATAAAAAGTTCAAAATCTTTGAAAATTGCATCACAAAAATATTTTCTGCATTGCATTGCATAGCATTCACATTTTTCGGATTGAGTTTGATAGTTGAATAAGTCTAAGTAAAATCTGGAGACTGGAGCTTGATTGGACCTTAAAATCTACCTAATATCAGGAACCTTATAGGAACTGGATTTGAGGTACTTCAGGTCTAGTTGACTTAATTCTTTGAGGATTACAGGACTTGGTTCAATGGATTCTTGACTGCCTAAGTAGAGTATTTCAGAGCACATGCACGACTCTTGTTGATAATGACCTAACTTGGACACCTGCACCTTTCACATGGCTCAACTCAGTTGGAGTGGTGAGGGGATTGGATTTGCCGGTATGAGACGCACACAAGTGGAAACATTTGTCCTCCTCTAGGGAGGGAAGTGCACCCCAACCCGTCCAGTGATAAGGAAGTCTAAAGACAAGAGGCTGTGGGTTGCGATAAAGCTTCAAAAGAGGGATAGTCTACTGGCTCAAGAGGAAAAACTCCTTATGTAAATGCTGTTGTGAATAATATTCAAAAAAAATGTTCAGGCATGTACAAAAATAAAAAGCCTGTAAAGTATATACAAATGTTGTAAAGTCAATAAGCAAGCTTGAGTTCCAAAGTCAAATATGTGAGTCTGCAGCAGGATGACTTGACTACACTGGTCTTGCATCCTAGGATAGGTAGCTACACTGGCTACCGTCCTTTCTTCTCTTCACCCCCTCCTTTTGAGCTGGTTGCCACTTGAACATAGAAGGAAATACCCCGCTCCTCGAGGATGGAGTTGTTGTATTGGGGATTCATTGGGTTGTCGTACTGGAGAAGTCAGTTCTTTGCCATTCTAGCTGGGGAGAGCCACCATCACTTACACTGTACGAGTCAGATTCATAGTTGTAAGGGTTTGCGTATGAGTTGAGATATTTCTGACCTGGCTATTGAGGAGACTTGAACAGAGTTTTGGGATACTCAAGGACTGTTGGATTTCAAATTTGGTTCTCATTAAGGTTCCACCCGCACTAAAATTCCAAAGGTCCGACTTAAGATCCAAACTTTGATTTTGTGAAGACAAGTTTGATGATCGAACTAAATCCAAGTTCTTCTTTTTCTTTTCTTTCTTTTTCTTTTTGCATTTATAGCATAAGTGTTTGCTAGGGACTAGCAAAGTATAGGGGGATGATGAATCCACATTTCATCATCTTTATTCTATCATTTTGGCCTCAAAAACCCTAGCAAATGCCTGTAAATAGCATTGATTAGAGCATATTAGCATTCATACATGTACATGTAATTAGTGTATAAAACACTGTAATTAAAGCCAAAATTATAGAATAAATAAAAAAAGATAAAGAATAAAATATTGTAAATATTTTATGACCCAAACCCCGAGACCTAGGCATCTTGATGAATAGGTCGACCAGGAATGAAGTAAGGGGAGATAAGGGTCAAATACCTATACTTTTTAATTCATTCTTTATTCATTTTGGGACCTATTTTTGGTTCCACTTTTTATACATCAAACAAGGTAACTTTGTACATGAAAGTTGTAGATAATTTAATAAAGAAAAATACAAAATTGATTTCATTCAAAAATAATGTACAGATAAAAAGTTATGGTCTGAATAAAAATCCAGAATCCTAACTTCCCAGACCCGTATCTCACAAATGACAACTCCAAATGCATCAAACTCACCTTTAATTGTATATAGAATAAAATAATCTATTTAATGGTGGTGGTTTCGCATTTGGCGGAGCTACAGTCTGAAAGTTGAGTTTTGGACCCACATTGTACAATTGTACTGATTAAAATATTCAATTTATTATTTATTAATTATTTTGATATTTTTATATTTTTATAATTTTGTAAATATTATGTATAATGTATTTTTGTGTTAAAATCAGAATAAAATTCAAAAGAAATTCAAAATAAAATATATGTATATATAGAATACATAGGTACACTACCTATACTTATACCTATAATATTACTCTTTCTATTTTATGAAATACTCAAAATAATTCTGAAAAATAAAATAAAAATATAATTACATGTATAAAGGTATTTTATAATTTTATAAAATAGTAACTAGAAATAATAAAATTAAAATACATAAAATAAAAATCAATTAATAAAACATATAGATATTATACCTATAAAGGGTATAAAAGGAAACTTGCAAAAATATATCTTATAAAAATAATAAAAAATCAGAATAAAATACTATATAAAATAATACATATTTTTTATTTAATAACCAACATTTAATTCGTCCATTTTCTATTTTTTATTGAATTTACAAAATCATTTCCAGGGGTTTTTCCTGGTTGGTCCACGTGGACCAACCAGATGCAAACCCTAGTTGACCCCGGTCAACTAGGCGTTTCTCCCCCATGTGCGCCTGTCAGAGCGTCGGTTGACCTCGATTTCAACCAATTTTTGAGGGCGATCCTTGCATCCTTTCATGTCGTGCCCTCTGCAACTTTTGTTCCTCGATCAATGGTGAACCTCGCCCAGATGATATCTCGATCAATGGACCACTGCATCGCTGCCAATCCCTTGGTCTTTGGGGCACCTCAGTCTCTGAGTCAAACCAAATATAACGAAGCCCCGACTTCAAATTCAAAATCGAACCCCTCAATCCATAGGATAGCTCCCATTCTTGTGCCCTCATGCTCGAGGAAGGTGACAGCGTCCTCTCGAGCCCTTCAGATTGGTCGAGCGACGCCTGAGGTGGCTCCAGCACCTCCCCCTTCGCCGGCGGTCGAGGTACCTTTCCCTCCGGTCTACACCGTCGAGGCTGCCATTTCACCCAGTTATTTTTCATGCATTTTCTTTCTTTTAGCCTAAGGAGCAAAAGCCCTTTAGAAATTTTGAGTTCCATTGTGTGATTCGCCCAATCGATCTTCCTCGCCGGAGCGTACCTCCTGCCAACTTCCCCTACGTCGATTCACGCTACATCTCTGCCCTCGCAAGGTCCAGGCAGTTTTCCCTGGACCTCCTCACCCTTTTTGCAGGTCAAATAGCCTTGATTCGAGCCTGGAGCAAATTTTGAAGCCTCGCCGGAGTTTGCAAAGCTCCCTAGCTCCGCCACCCTCTCGAGAGCATCTCGGCCATCGCCGAGGCTTTTTGATGCTACCAACAGCTAGAGGACGACCTCAGGAGGCTGCAGCCCCATTTTAAAGCCCAAAGCTCGCAGGAGTGCAGAGATCTGGAGTGAGGAAGATCGCCTAGCCGACGTTCTTCCTTGTTCTTCCTCCATGCGCCTACACCGTCGGATCGGGGTGCGCCCTCCAGGCGCAGCAACCACCATTGGATCCGGGCCACGTCTCACTGTCCGATCCTCAGCCTAGATCTAATCGGGGCCTTCCACTGCCGAAGCGTCATCGTGCAACGAGGGCTCGCCACGTGGCAAGTGGGAAGCCCTCCGCCGTGAGATCTCCTTTGCGTGGGAATTTTGTAAGTATATCCCCCGCTCTTTTATAATTTTCTTTTAGTCAATAAACTAATTTGTAGTTTAAAATTTTTGTAAAATTTACAAGTAGGCCCTCGAACTTGTTCTATTTGCACGTAGGACCTCTGCCACGTCACCTCGCGTGACCTGTTCACATGAGGTGTGGGCTTTTTGCAGAGAGGCCCCTGGCCTTTTGGATATTTTGTTTCAGTACTTTAATTTTTGAATTAAGTGTAAAAGTTTTGGTACATTTGCATGTAAACCCCCGGGTTTTTGGAAATTGCAGTTATGTCCTTCCCAGGCGCGTGCAAGTCACACGCCCTGGTGGGCATTTTACACCGATACCCCCGCGGGTCTGAGAATTTGTAATTGGTCCATAAAGTTAAATATTTAGAGTTATATTTTGTGGAAAATTGCATGTATGTCCCTGGATGATTGTGTATTTGCATATATACCCCTACTAGGCTTAATTGTTTTTGCTTGCTTGATCAATTTATTTAAGGCATCATTTTAATTCGGAAAATTCCACAAAAATCACATTAAGCTCCTGTGTGCTTGTACTTTAACGCCATATTTTTGCATTAGCATTTTATTGCATTTTAGCATTTATTAAAAATCCAAAACTTGCCATTTCAGTACTGACTAGCTTAGAAAATGCAAAAAATATTAAAACACCTCGAAAAATTCCAAAAAAGATACCTACTATGTATTTTATCTTACTTTAGTGTCAGTCCAAAAATCACTAAAAATTGCAAAAGAAAAACCTTAAAAATTCAAAAAATATCCAAAAACTTCTAAAAAATCTAAAAAATTAAAGAAAACTCCAAAAAAGGCAAACTCAATTCCTGTAGGTTCTATATTTTCTTATCTTTATTTTATAATTAGTTTGGAAATTTTTTGTGGTTGTTTGATATTTTTCATTCATATTTTACTTCCAACCAGTAGCTAATTCTCTGTTTTCCTTTATTTTGCCATTTAAAAATACCAAAAACATTTTGAAAAATACCCAAAAATCACAAAAACAGTAAAAAATCATAAAAAGACCAAAATATTTTATTTCTAAATTTTTGAGCATTTTTGCATATTTTTATAAATATTGTATCACCCCTTTTCTTACATTGCTTATATATTCCAATATTGAAAAAAAGAAAATAAAAAATAAAAAATATAAAAAAATAAAAAATTAGTAAATTAAAAATCAGAATACAAAATTTAAAAATTAAAAAAAATATTAAAAATTGAAAACCCTCAAAAATACTTGCATTGCATAGTGTAGGCAACACATTCACACTCACACACACACACACACACACACCTGTTTGATCTACCCTGACTTGCTCCCTGTGTTCGAACTCTCTGCATACTTGCTCTATACACCATTTATGTAGAGTTAAAAATAAATTTTAACTTCACACTTATTTCTTATTGCTTGATCTATAGTGTGGGTTAATTGTTGATTTTATACGAGATTCATCTGAGGGTCGCCACGATGACGGTCGTCTCTACCTTGTGTGAGACACTATTTAGACCCCGTGAATTTCGTGTAAATCAATCACCATGTATGAGATGCAGTGAGTCAAAGAACACATCTGATACCAGAAGAATTGGGGCAACGTCAATGGTCGGCGGATCATGATCTAGATATAGCTTCAGGCGTTGACCATTGACACGGAAGGTAGAGGAAGATGACGGTTCGGATATGTCAATACTGCCATTGTCATGTACCTTCCTGACCACATAGCGACCTTTCCACTTGCTCTGTAATTTCCCTGGGAATAATTTCAGCCTGGAATCAAACAACCATACACGCTGATCTGGCTCAAACTGTTTATGGCTGATGTGAGAATCGTGCCATGTCTTGACTTTTTCTTTGTACTGTAGGCTGCTAGAAAAGGTTGTATCTCTCAGTTCCTCCAGGGCTGCCAACTATGCTCTCCTCTGATCTCCTATACTTTCGGGATCCAATAATAACTCAGTGACTGCCCAAAGTGACTTGTGCTTGATTTCCACAGGAAGATGGCACGGCTAGCCATAGACGAGACAAAAAGGAGATGTCCCCAATGGATTTTTGAAAGAAGTCCGATAGGCCCACAAGATCGAGTCCAAAAGCTGTGTCCACTCCTTTCGGTCTGGACGGACAACCTTCTCCAAGATAGTTTTTATCTCCCAGTTCGATACTTCGGTAAGACCATTAATCTGAGGGTGATATGGTGTGGCAACCTGATGGTCAATGCCGAACTCGTCTGCAAGGACCCTAACCTTGTCATTGATGAAATGAGACCCCCGTCTGAAATCAAGACTCTAGGTAACCCGAACCGTGAAATGATATTTTTCCTCAAAAATTTACACACGGTTTTAGCATCTGCGGCTCGGGCGGGAATGGATCCACAGCGAGCAAAATATGCTCGAATCCCTGACTCTTAGGAAATGGGCCCATGAAATCAATCCCCCATGCATCAAAAACCTCACAAAAGTGAATGGGTTGCATGGGCATCATGTCTCTCTGTCCGCAGGTTCCCATCTTCTGACAGTCAGTACATCTCTTCACGAACTCATCTGAACCCTTGAAGAGAGTAGGCCACCAAAGGCCGGACTGAAGCACCTTCTGTGCTGTCCTTTTTTCAGAATGATGTCCTCCTGCCTCAAGCTTGTGGCAGTATGTGAGGACGCTATGCTGCTCTTCTTGAGGAATGCACCTCCTCCAGATGTTGTCCCCTCCTTCATGATAAAGGACGGGATCCTCCCAATGGTAAAACTTGGCCTTCGCCAGGAAGGTCTCGAGTTTCTGCCTGGGCCAATCTTGTGGGACTGTCTTGGCAACAAGATAGTTCACAATGTCGACGTACCATGGGAGCGAGGTGATAGCCAAGATCGCCTCATCTGGAAATGTCTTTGTGATAGGTGCGCTGGGCTCAGATTCCTCAAGGTTCTCCAGTCGGGAGAGATGATCCGCCACCACATTCTTGACTCCAGGCTTATCCTTAATCTCAATATCAAACTCCTTGAGTAGAAGGATCCATCTGGTAAGGCGTGCTTTGGCATACTTCTTGGCCATTAGGTACCGGATGGCAGTGTGATCTGTGTAGATTGTCACTCTAGATCCGAGAATATAAGATCGATACTTATCCAAAGCAAAGACTACGGCCAGCATCTCTTTCTCAGTCACAATATAATTCCGCTGAGTGGCATCCAAAGTCTGGCTGGCGTAGTGAATGGCAAACGACAATCCATCCCTCCTCTGCCCAAGCACAACCCCAACTGCAAAATTATAAGCGTCCGTCATGATCTCGAATGGAAGAGACCAATCGGGTGGCTGAAGGACAGGAGCCGAAGCAACCATACTCTTGAGAGTCTCAAAGGACGCAAGACACTTATCATTGACAATGAACTCGGTGTCTTTCGTTAGCAGATTAGTGAGCGGTCGGGCAATCCGACTGAAGTCCTGAATGAACCGTCGGTAGAAACCGACATGCCCCAGAAAAGACCGCAACTGACGCTGATTGGACGGTAAATTTTCTAATGATATCCACCTTGGCCGGATCGACCTCCATGCCCCTGTTGGAGATGATATGACCAAGGACCGTCCCTTGAGTCACCATGAAGTGACTCTTCTCCCAAGACAAGACAAGATTGACCTCGATACAACGCTGAAGCACACGGTCTAAGCAGTCAAGACAAGCATCGAACCCGTCGCCGTAGACCGAGAAGTCACACATGAAGACCTCTAAACAGTCACCCACCGTGTCCGAGAAAATGGACAACATGCACCTTTGGAATGTCGCCAGGGAGTTACATAGACCAAAGGGCATTTGTCTGAAAGCATAAGTCCCAAACGGACAGGTGAATATCGTTTTCTCCTTGTCTTCGGGTGCAATGGCCACTTGATTATATCCAGAGTACCCGTCAAGGAAACAATAATGACTCTTCCCAGCTAGCCTCTCGATAATCTGATCAATGAATGGCAGCGGGAAATGATCCTTCTTGGTGGCCTCATTCAATCATCTGTAGTCTACACAGACCCTCCAAGAAGTAGGTACTCGGGTAGCGATCTCCTCTCCAGACTCATTCACAACTGTAGTGATACCCGTCTTCTTAGGCACCACATGTAACGGACTAACTCATTTGGAGTCGGAGATGGGGTAGATAAAATCAACGCTCCACTACTTCGATATTTCTTTCATGACCACGTCTCGAAGATTCGGGGCCGTCGTTGGAACTCACGTGACGGCCTAGCGTTATCCTCAAGATAGATGTGGTGGGAGCACAGAGCCAGACTAATCCCCTGGAGATCAGCTATACTCCATCCTATCGCCTTTCGGTTTCTTTCAAAAACCTCCATCAGACAAGATTCTTGTTCTCTAGTCAAACCTGCTGAGATAATGACTGGGTGCATATCTGGCTCACCCGCAAGGAATCTATACTTCAACGACTGCGGCAGAGGCTTTAGTTATGGACAACTGGGAGGTGGCAGATCTGGCTTCTGGTATGTCTGTGTGAAGGCGACCAGGTCTGCATGTGAGAACTCTCGCTCTGTACGAACATCTGACGAAGGGAGGCCTGCTGAATCATCAGTAAACTGTACTGGCCCGTACTCTATCCTAGCTGTCGGCTCAGAAGGAATCAGACACTGCAAATAATCATCAAAATAATCCCAATCAATGTCTGAATCCGAGGGATCTGAAGTAGATGAACAAGATTGGAAATCATCAGCACCACTCGTCCCAACACTGTCAGCCTCAAGTGTATCCTCGTCCAGGGGTGTGCTCTCCAGGCTCTTGACTGCCATAAGCTTTAAATATGGTGAATCTGTAGGCAAGGCGAGGGTATGTGCTACAGGATCTGTCCAGTTAGATTCATCATCTGTCATCACAAAATCGCACTCTTGGTGGATGTCTAGCTCTTCCTCTGTTATCTGCGCGGCTTCGCTGGACTGCTCCGAGCATTCTAGTTCTCTGGCTCTGGTCTCCTCGATCGTCTCTATTTGTATGGTTTCGCCCTCTACGCGAAAACATACCTTCCCACTATTATGATCGGTCACCGCCTTGGCTATGGCCAAGAATGGGCGTCCAAGTATGATGGGGGCATCGGTTACCGACTCAGGGATCTTCATGTCCAACACAACGAAGTCCACGGGGAATTTCAGGCCCTGAATGGTAACGACCACGTCTTTCAACAACCCCTTCGGCCTCTTAGTCGACCTATCATCAAACTGAAGGACTATCCTGCTCCTAAGAAGAGGACCAAACTCGAATCGGTCTAGTAAGGCTGTCAGAAGAAGGTTAATCGAAGAGCCGCTGTCTAATAGAGTACAATCAAACTGCTGCTCCTGAATCTCGCATTTGACATAGGGAGCTCCTGCATCAGGTCTCTTGGCTGGCAGTTTGTTCTGAATGGTACAACAAGTGGAATGAGTGAGCACATGGATTTGATCTCTGTGGTTCCTCCTCTTCCTGCAGACTGTAGTCTTCTCTTTCAAATTCTTTTTGAAGAGGGGGATGTTCTCAAGTGTTTCCTGTAGAGTCAACTGAATGTGGAATCTGTCAATCAACTGGTTGCTGAACTCTACCTGTTGGTCTTTTTTAGGATTTTCTCTTTTATGCCCCTTCGCCTAGCGGAGTGCCTCAGGGAAGGGAATGGTAGGGGCCTCCTCAGATGGAGGGCTAGGAATAGGTCCCGGTGCCTGTGAAGGAATAGAATCCACACCATGATCATCATTCAACACATATGGATCCGTAATGTGAACATAAACCTTTCCTTTATTCATATTTTTTGTTCTTTTTGTTGTTACCACAGTCCATAGATACAAAAGGTGGTAACACCACAGAAGGAAGCTCAACAAAAGTAGATGTGGTGGCCTCAGTACCACCATCGACACCTGTCCTCGCGGCATCAGCACCGCGCTCTGGCTCTGCATCAAAAATGGTGGCATCAGCTCCACAGTCTTCAACATCATCAGCGGCATCAGCACCGCTACCTGGCTCATCTGGCGCTCCTGATTCGGCTTGTGGCTGTCGCTCAGATGAGGCGCCGCCGACTGGTATCCTACCGCTCCCAGTAGTCACAAAATCAGCATCATACAAAGAAGAAGACATGTCACTCAAATAATCACTAGGAGAGGTATCTTCTGTAAACTCTACCTGCTCAGACTTCCTCTTCAGATTGTTCGGATTTGGTTCAATCTGAGCTGGTATGGCGGCCTTACCCTTGATGATGTCTCTCATCTCCTGCTGGAACTCATCCATTTCTTGCCGGAAGGATGCTCGCTGTTCGGAAAGCAAGCAGGCAAGATCATCTAAAGCTGGGTTCTCAAAAGCGGGGGCCTGAGAACCGGACGGGTTTCCCTGCTGGAAATGAGGCTGCTGCTTGTATTGGGGAGGATGGGGGTATGACTGCTGAGGCTGATGACGCTGCCTCCACTGCTGGTTGTTGTAGGTGGGACAAGGACCATTCTGGTATTGCGGTTGGTGGGCATATTGTGGTTGCTGCTGCTGTGGCTAGCTGTTCTGCTGTCCTTCAGCTTGAGACTGCTGCTGAGACGAGGAGCCACCGTTGCCCCAATGGAATCCGGGGTGATCGCGACGAATCCCGGGCTGTGGGTACTGGTCGTACCAAATCCCATTGACTTCCATCAATGGTTCCTGCTCGAAGGATGGTGGGGGTAGAACTGCCAGCGACTGATCAGGCTGATAGACTACCATCTGAGTATCCTGAGATAGTGGCTGTGATGGGTAATACTGTAGCAACGGGACCGGCTCTGCCTGAATGTGATTGACCTGGCGCTACGAGGCAGAGGGTTGGGATGAGCTGCTACTGCTTGGATCATCTCGTGACCTGGAGGGCTGCTGGGAAGAAGTTTGTGCCTCCTGCACGCAAAGAATCTGCATCTTCAGATCACTCATCGTCTTGGCAATCTGGCCCATCTGGGCCATGACTTGCATTTGCTTCTTCTCGAGGATCTCGAGTCGGTCCAGCTTCTCACTGATGATGCCCATGTCGGCTGCGGCTGATTCAGCTTGGGCTGCGACTGCTGACGAAGTGTGGGGACCGACATCGATGCAGGCAATCCTCTGGAATGATCCTGCTCCTTGCGGGGGCTTTTACTGTGTGTAGACACGGGCTTGGGCCATGATGGTTGAATTCTCTGCCATGCCTTCATAAATGGCCCAAACATCATCCTCACCCTTGGAAAAGTAGGACCCACCACAAGAGGCATTTACAAGCCCCTGCAGCTCCGGTGTCAGCCCACAAAAGAAACTTTGAACCAGATTGGGCGTGGAAATATCATGATGTGGACACCGGTCGATGAGCTCTCTGAATCGATCCCAGGCTTCATGAAACTGTTCATTAGGGATCATGACGAAATTGTTGATCATCGCTCTAGATGCGTTTGTCCGGCCGAGAGGGTAATACTTATTTAAGTATGCGGTCCAGAGATCTGCCCATGTGTCGACGAATCTCCCCAAATGTTTGAGCCAATAAGCGGCTCTGTCAACCAAAGAAAACGGGAAGGAGATCATCTTTATGGTGTCCTCGGTTACCAGCCGATCATGAATGGTACTGCAGATCATTTCGAATTCTTGGAGGTGGAGGTGTGGCTCTTCGGATGCCAGCCCATGAAATTTTGGAAGTAGCTGGATGGTGTGCGGGCGAAGCTCGAAGTCTCCAAGGATGGCAGGGAGTCGGATCCACCGATGGGTGAGAGATGCTGCTGGATTATGTAATTCCCTCATGATTGTCTGTGGCGGCCTCTCTTGGTTGGGTTCTCCTCCCTCGTTCTGTACTACAGGAATATTACCTCCACCGCCACCGCCCCCAGGTCGGTTTTCTCACATCTGCGCTATTTCTCTCATGAGATCACCCATAAAGACTCCCTGGTCACGAATCTGTCTCTGCATTGTCTCCAGGGATGCTAGCAAGGAATTGTTGATGACGGCTTGATAAAATAGGAATGGAGGGTGCTCATGCTCATCTGGGTGCTCTCCTTTGTCAGCCATGTCTGGCTTCTCTGAAAAAGCAAAAGAACCCATCTCAGGTGCCGTCAAATGATCTGAGCTCTGTGATGCACTAAATTCTGAAACTCTTGGACTGATGGAAGGAGAATGAGAAGGGTGATCGAGGGGGAACAGGGTGGAAGTGATTTCAGGCTCGGAGAGTGGGTCTGGACTCTCCGAGGTCGTCCTAGATGAATGGGGAGGAGTGCTGGATAGCGGTGCCGACAGAGTCGGCCTAAGAGACCTCCTTCCCATCATCGTGATTATTGATGAGAGCAAAGTCAAGAAATGAAGAAGAAAGAAGGGAGGGGCAAAATTGCGCACAATTATGCTGTGTTTTTGATCTTGACCTAAAATAAACTAGTAATCAAACACAAAACAAGGGGATTCACCAACTCAACACATGAAGCCGTGAAGGTTCAGCTTTTATCTTTGTCAATTTTAGCTTGAATTCAGGAATTAATCTTTCAACGAGTCCTTAGAGCGCTACACCTAAAGGAGAGAGAGTACTGCCGGAAAAGTATTCCCGTACTTGTCCTTCTCCTGTGTAACCTGTAGCTTGCACTTTTTGAGGTCTTTGTAACCCTTCTTGGATCCCTACTCAGCCAAAGAAAAAGAGGGAGGAAGCCGATAGGCGAAACCGATACTTCGGATCTCGCTCGCAACGGAATCACCCATGAGCATGCAAGATCCTACTCGGATGCAGAAGGTGAGACAGACACACCCGTGAAGGCGTGGCCTATGCTCGGTACTTCGGACAAGGTCGATGCTCACACAATAGTGAGTCACCAATGGTGACCAAGCCCTACTCGCCTATGTACGATAGTAGCGCCAATACTTCGGAAATCCAGGCGATACACAAGGCAGCCACAAGCTGGGTTTTTGGCTCTAATCCTTACAAAGCACTCTGCTCACTTGGAAGGAGACCTTCCCATGCAACTTGAAGACAAATGAGGGTGTTACTCTCCCCAATCAATGAGTCCAATTACCAATTTTATTTAGGTCAAAGTTTTCTTAGTAGTCCATTTTTTAATTTTTTTGTGTTATCGCTTCTTTTGAGTAGATTCAAACAAGTGCCTAACGATTTTGTATTTTCTTTGATTCCTACTTTGTCCAAAAACAGAGGGAGAAAAGAGTCGGAAAAGCCGTGCAAGTCGGCACCAAGATGGAAATCTCACCTTTGTGCCTAAATGATGAATGCAAAGATAGAATGACTTACAGCGCCTCCAGCTCTCTCCATGCGGGATGCAAAGCAGAAATATAAACCTACACTACATGCCGATATGCAAGCAGAAATCGTCCTAAGCAGGCAATTGCTACGTGAAGAACCATAAGTCAACCACCAATCTCCAATCCTAAAGTCCGGCTCACCCCTCCTCCTCTCGACACATCGAGTTCAGGAGAAGCGCTTGGCGGGATGAGCTCGCGGCGCAGCGGATCCAAGACTAGTGATCAACTGTTTAATTAAACTAAGTCTAAATACGATCTATAGGTACATGTAATGGTTATTAGGGTGTTTGGACCTAATCTAATCGATCAAGCAAAAGCCTAGAACTAAGGGCTCAATCCACAAAAGAAATGAAAAAGAAATCAAAACCGGCAAATGACAGTCGAGAAACTCGATGAAATCCACGGTGAGCCCCCAGGTGAACAGACACCTGGAAATTAGGCCCGAAGTGTCTGAGTGTCCAAGTCCCTGTATTATTACAAATTAATGAATCTCTCTCTCACCAAAGAAAAGACAACTAATCTAACACTCTCTCTCAAGTCTCCCGCTCTCTCCTGCCAGCTTGGCTTAAGAAAAGCCGACTCCGCTTCCCAAGGTTGCCCCGGATCCCCTAGGCAATCCGCCTCGCTTCGCGGTCCCTCGCAAGAAGACAAGAAAAATGGTTAGACAACTCAACAATATATATATATATATATATCAAAAACAAGAGAGATAAAATAAGCAATGATGTAGACAAGTGAACACAATCAAACAAAAATGTGATCTATTCGCTGTTGCTCCCCGGCAACGGCGCCATTTGATAAACACAAAATTGAGAGCGGTCGTATTGATTCACAAAGTGAATCAACAGTCGGTGTCTTGACCACTACAAAACCCCGTATTTAATCAACAATTAACCCACAATCAATAAATCAAACAATGACAATCAGAAAGTTGAGTAAAAATTTATTTTTAACTCTACATAAAAGATGTATAGCTGCAAGTACGTAGAGAGTTCGAACACATGGAGCAAGGTAGGATAGATCAACAAGTGTGTGTGTGTGTGTGTGTGTGTGAATGTGATGTAATTGTCTACACTATGCAATGCAAATATTTTTGTGGGTTTTTATTTTTTTTATTTTTTTAAATTTTTAATTTTGTATTTTGATTTTTAATTTACTGCTTTTTTATTTTCTTTTTTATATTATATATATTTTTTTATATTTTCTTTTTCAATATTGGAATATATATACAATATAAGAAAAGAGGTGCTAGGGTATTTATAAAAATAGGGAAAATAGTCAAAAATTAGGTAATAAAATATGTTTGGTCTTTTTATAATTTTTTACTGTTTTTGTGATTTTTGGGTATTTTTCAGAATCTTTTTGATATTTTTAAAAGGCAAAAAAAAGAAAACAGTGAATTAATATTCTGGATGGAATTAAAATGGGAAGGAAAAATATCAAACAGTATCAAAATTTTCCCAAATCAATTTTAAAATAAAGATAATAAAATGGGGAGCCTAAAGAAACTGAGTTTTTATTTTTTGGAGTTTTCTATGATTTTTTAGATTTTTTTGGAAGTTTTTAGGTATTTTCCAATTTTTAAGGTTTTTCTTTTGAAATTTTTAGTGATTTTTGGACTGACACTAGACTACAATAAAATATATAGTAGGTAATATTTTTGGAATTTTTTAAGGTGTTTTAATATTTTTTTAGTATTTTTCTAAACCAGACAGTAGCTAAAATGCATGTTTTTGATTTTTAATAAATATGAAAATGCGATGAAATGCAAAATAAAAATGATGTGTGAAACTACAATGCAGCAGGAGTCTAAGTTGATTTTTGGGGATTTTTCAGGTTTTAATGATGCATGAAATAAATCAGACAAGCATACAAAAATACACAGCCTAGTAGGGGTATATCTGTAAATAGGCAAAGTATCCAGGGCATGCATGCAATTTTCCAACAAAATATTACACTAATTTTGTGAACTAATGGACTAAATACAATCACAAAACCCGCATGGGTATGCCTGCAAAATGCCTAAGGTCACGCGCACAAAGCACATGAACCTGGGAGGGGTATAGCTGCAATTATCAAAACCTTGGGGCTTGATGTGCAAAAATCCCAGAAATCAAATAACTACCTCTGCAAGTTTTGATATTAAAACTAAATACAAACAAAGGCCCAGGGTATGACTGCAAAATTGCTAGGGGCATGTGCGCAGCACACGTGACCTGGTAGGGACCTAATTGTAAATAGATAAAACCTGGGGTTCTTTACGCAAATATTACAAAAATTAAAACACGGCAGATGAATGTTTTAGTATTAAATGCGAAATACAAAAATTGGAAGGGGACGTGGTGCAAAATACCCTCCCTTGCGCGCGGGTGGACGGTGGGATCACTCCCACTTATCCACGTGTCGGCTTTAGGGCGCACGATGCCCCCTTCGCCCTTGGACGTCCTTGATTAGAAAGCTGATGGAGATCGAACGGTGAGGCTCTTGATGATCCAACGGGCGCTGCTATCCTAGACGACCGGCCCTTGATCGGACGACAGGGAGGCCAAGACGAAGAACAGGGATGAACTCGCTGTGAAGCAAGTTCCCCTGACCTTGATCTCAGTCCTCCGGCCTTCGATGACGCCTCAAAATGCCCGGTGACAATCCTGGAATGGTCCTCGATGTGCTGATGCTTCCAAAAATCTCCGCCGAAGGGCTCGTGCGAGGTCGCCGGAGCAAGGTTGCTCGAGGAACCTCCTCGCCTCCTCCAAAATGGGCTCTAGGTGCTAAATATGGCTCAGGACCTGCAAAACAAGTTAAGGGGACCGTGGGGCAAAATGCCACGGCCCTCTGGGTGGCAAACGCGGTGGCGGAAGGCGGACAAGAAGCTCGTCGGAGGTGCGCTCCGGTGAGGGTATGCTTGAAGTCGATTGGGTGATTAGATCTCGGATTTGAAGATGGGAAACGAAACCTAAGACTAAGGCAACGGAAAAATAAAAGAAATAACCGGAAGAGATGGCTGCCTCTACGGTCAAAACTGGAGGGGAAATACCTCGACGACGGAGCTCGCCGGAGGTTGATGGAACATGCCCAAATCGTGGTGGATCCGCCGCCTTGAAGAAGGCAATCTGGAGCTGTCACCTCCAGGAAGCCCACGCGAGACTAAGGGGAGAAGATCTGGATGAAATGCGGTTCCAAATCGAATCAAAATCCAAGGAGGAGTTTTGTAGGGCTGACCGAAGGGTCTCAAAGATCGAGGCGTATCGAACAAATCTTCGATCCACTCCCTGATGTAATCACTAGGCGAGTATCCTCGATCATGTGCGAGCAAAAGTCAAGAAGGAACTATCGTAAATGGGTGAAAGGTCAAGCCTCGAAAAATCGTCAAAGATGACGAAAAACGATGCTTCTGACAAGGTCATAGGGCTAGGACAGCTAGTTGACCAAGGTCGACTTTGACTGTGCCCTGATTGGTCCACGTGGACCAATCAGGAAAAATCCCTGGAAAAAATTAAAAAAATCCATTTAAAAATCGAAAATGAATTCATTAATTTTAGGTTATAAATTTTTTTTATTATTTTATGTAGTATTTTATTCTGATTTTTAATAATTTTTATGAGGTATATTTTTACAAGTTACCTATTATAGCCTATATAGGTATATGACCTATATATTTTATTATTTTAGTTTTATTTTGTGATTTTAATTTATTTATTTTTATAAAATAATAATATACTTTTATACACTTAATTATATTTTTATTTTAATTTTCTGATGTAGTTTGTATATTTAATAAAATGGAAGTATAATTTATATAGGTATAAGTATAGGTATGATACCTATGTATTATATATACATATATTTTATTTTATGTTTTATTTAGGTTTTTAGTCTGATTTTAATGTACAAAATTATTATAAGTAATATTTACAAAATTATAAAAATATAAAATTATAAAAATAATAAATAAATAATAAATTGAATATTTTAATCTGTACAAGTATATAATGAGGGTCCAAAACTCAACTCTCAAACCGTAGCTCTGCCAAATGCGAAACCACCGCCATTAAATAGATTATTTATTCTTTATAAAATTAAAGGTGAGTTTGATGCATTTGGAGGTTTCATTTGTGAGATACGGGTCTGGGAAGTTGGGAATCTGGATTTTTATTCAGACCATAACTTTTTATCTGTACATTATTTTTTAGTGAAATAAATTTTGTATTTTTTATATAAAATTATCTACAACTTTCATGTACGAAGTTTCTTTATTTGATGTATAAAAAGTGGACCCAAAAATAGGTCCCAGAATAAATAAAGAATGAATTAAAAAGTATAGGTAATTGACCCTTATCTCCCCCTATGTTATTCCTTGTCGACCTATTCATCAAGATGCCTAGGTCTCGGGGTTTTAGGTCATAAAATATTTACAATATTTTATTCTTTTTCTTTTCTTTTATTTATTCTATAATTTTGACTTTAATTACAGTATTTTATACATTATTTACATGCACATGCATGAATGCTAATATGCTCTAATTAAGGGTATTTACAGGCATTTGCTAGGGTTTTTGAGGCCAAAATGATAGAATAAAGATGATGAAATGTGGATTCATCATTATCCTACTAGTTTAAGCGCAAAACTAACATTGGAATTGAAAAGACGATAAGAAAATCTACCTAAGAAATGAAATATGCGACTCTTATACCTGCGATGAAGCAGGGAAGCAGGCCAGGCCGGAGCACTGTCGTGGATCTGCTCCTCTCCTTGCTCAGCCAAATCCGAGGTAGGGAAAGACATCCTCTGTTACCGGAGGCTTCACTCATTCACACAAGGATACGAATGAGGCTCTAAGAAGGACCAAGAATGGAAAACTCGACCTAGGGTATTATTTATGCAAAACTTTACCCATAAAATATTCAAAATTAGAAAATGGCACCACAATATAAATTTTGCTTACATTGTACACAACATTTGCATTTTTCAGAATAGTATAGATAATTGATCATTTCAAAATAAAGTTTGAAGATTGGAGCTTGGAATAGAGCTTAATACACCTAATTTCAGATAAATCCATTGAGGACTTGAAGTGGAGATGTTTCAGGTCACCTTGATGTTATTCTTTAGGTTCTATACGACTATGTTCAGGAGTCGACTCAATGTGCTTAAATATAACCCTTCATACCATCCGTACGACTCTTAAGATAGTGACTTGACTGGAAACCTCGCACCTAGCACTTAGCTCAACCCAGATGGACTGTGAAAAATCTTGGAGTCTAAGTCAGGACGATGCAATGTCGCTTCATCAAGGGCGACTCAAGAACCATTCTTGAGAATTGTTGACACCGGTACTCTAACCCACTTCTTTTGGTAACAATGATATCTAAAGACTAAGGATGGATTGAGACAACGCTTCGGATGAGGAATGTCTATCAACGTAACTTTTCCAAGATCACAAATAGTAGCGGAACAAAAGATGCTATATCCACCAGGGCATAAACAAAAATGCAGAAGCTGTACAAAGTCAACGAAAATATCCAAAAGAAGCCTACACCAAAAATTCCACCAAAAATTTGAGCTTCAGAAAAAGTCTGCTTCTTGGTGAAGAATCACTTACATTGATCACCTTTACAAGGGAATGACGACTACGCCGATCCATTCCCACTTCTCTTCCATTCTTCTAACTTCTTCCCCTCATTCCGTTGTAAAGATCAGGAATATCTGACCTTAGAAGGGAATATCTATCTCCACTAGGATGAGTTATCAGAAGAGCACACACCTTGATGGTTCAATGATTTTGTCTAGGAAGAGCTGAACAAATCCACACACATGGTTCTATCATTTCAAGGTAGGAAGGGTATGCGACTAGGAGGATGGTTCTGACCTAGCTATGAATTGAACTGAATGATAGGAGTATAAATCTGAGGGCTATTATGTCATACTTCCCGTCTTCAATATGGTTCCGAACACACCATTAATCCATAGGCATTCCTGAGCTCCAAACTTTGACTTTATTAAAGACTAGTTTAAAAGTCGACAATTATTCCAAGTTATTACATTTCTTTTCTGTATTTCTCATTTTCCGCACTTATTGCATAAGTGTTTGCTAGGGACTAGCAAAGTTAGTAGGGGGTGATGAATATCCATTTCATCACCTTTATCTATCATTTGAGCCTTCAAAACCATACTAATGCATGCAAATAGCATTATTTTATACAAATTGACATTCATTAATTATTCTATTTATTGTATATAAAACACTATTTTTAATGCCAAAATTATAGAACAAAGAAAAAAAAGAAAAAAGAATAAAATAACAAGGGTATATTATGACCCTAAACCCTATATCAAGTCAAGAATTGATTTAGTCGATAAGGAATAAAGTAGGGGGGAGGTAAGGGCCAAAAATACAATAAAAAACCTACTTATTTGTTCTTCAATAAAGCATTGTTGGGACCTATTTTATTTTTTACTTTTTTATACCTCAAATAAAGAAGCTTGTACATGAAAGTTGTATATAATAATACAAAGAAAAATACAAATTATGTTTACACAAAATAATATACAATGTACAAATTATACTAAAAATAAGAATCCAAAATCTCAACATTAATGTACAAATTATACTAAAAATAAGAATCCAAAATATCAACATCCCAGACCCATATCTCATAAATAAAAACTCAAAATGTATCAAAAGTACTTTAATTTTATATAACTTTTAATAAGCTATTTAGTGGAGATGGTTTCATATTTTTTGAATTTAAAATGTGAAATTTAGGTTTTGGACCCTTATTTTGTATAGTATACTTGATTAAAATATTCATTTTATTTATTCTTTATTATTTTTTACAATTTAATATTTTTACAATTCTGTAGATATTATTCTAATACATGTACATATTTAGAATATAATAAACCACAAAGATTATAATGGAATAAAATAAGTATACCAAATGTATAGATGAATCATCTACTCTTATACTTGTATATAAATAAAAGTGAAATTCCGTCTTTTATTCCTTTATATTTTTATAATCTTGTAAATATTATTTACATTCTATTAAAAATATAGAGATAAAATAAAACCAAAGAAAATACTCTAAAATATATAATTTAGCTAAACGCATAACTGAAACACCTATGTTTATACCTAGAAAATATCTATCCCTATTTATTTAAGTATACATAATAGATCAGAAAAAATACAATAAAAATATATTTGTGTACATAAAAATAATTTATAAATTATATAAAATAAGATTATAAAATAGTAAAATCAAAAATACAAAAATAAAAATAAAATCTACAAAACAATATACCTATAAAAAAGACCTTAAAAATTAACTTGTAATAAATAAACCCAAAAAATAAATAAAAATCATAATAAAATACTACATAAAATAATAAACAATTTTATTTTATATCCAAAATTAATAAAATCATTTACTATATTTAATTAATTATTTTCAAATAATAGGACTATTTTGTCATGTAGTGTCCCCCTGGACCAATCAAATCATAGGGAATGTTGACCTCGGTCAACTCCTTGTCTTCTCTCTGACTTGCGTCAGACATCTCGAGCTCGTCTCCTTATTCACCTCCAACCGATCGATCTTGACATCCTTTCACCTTGAGTCCATCATGGATTCGATTCCCATCATGTTTGTTACCCACACACACTCATTAGATTCACTCGATTTGCATTTAGCACTTGAGGATTATTTTTAATATCTTTATTTACATGATGTTCACTGATTATTCTTTAAGCCTGTCGCCTGAAAATAAATCGATAAATATTTCTGTATTTTATTCGATCTGTGATTTCATTTGAGGATTAATTGATTATTTGAATTGAGGATTAAAAAGATATAATCACAGATCCCGAACTTCATCTCTGTTTATTTTGGCTCACATTTTCATCATCGTATTGCATCTCTTGTATTTTCATTTTATTTTCTGACTTAGAGATCAATATTGCAATTAATTACTTTGATTAATTTAAAATCGTGCAACTAGAAATACATTGTTCCTTGTGTTCGACCTTGTAGACTTAGAAAGTAAAAATTGTTCCACAATATTCAAGAATTCGTGATTTTTGATAGATCGATTTTCATCTCCCATACTACAATTAACGAATATTAAAGATATGAATTTTGCATTCATCAGCGTGCTGGTCACACTAACCCTGATAGTATTGTGGAGTCTGCTAGTGATAACTCGAAGAATAATGCTGAGGAGGATACTGCTGATAATGTGGTAGAGGGGGATACTGATTCTGATATGAAGTAGACGGGTAATGATGATATGGTTGTTGCTGGAGGTACATCGGATGTTGAAAGCTCTGTCTCTAGGTATTTGCTTGGTTCAGAGACTGGTGTTGTGGAGGTTGATTTTGAACTTGTCTCCCACAATGAGATTGGTGGCACAACCTAATGGCAGAGGATTGACCCTGTTGATGTCTGCTAGGATGGGTCAGTGTGCCACATTGTTAAAAACACTGTTCACCTCCTGAATTTTGGAGTGGAGGTGGGGAAAATGGCTCGACATACCGTGGATGGGGTTCATGATGGTAGATAACTATTTGTGTCTGTTGTGGCTACTGCGACGGTGCTTGATCATGTGCTTGCAAGTAATACATGCAAGTAATACATGCAATGAACTGACGACAATTGCCTTGGACTGTACGGTTGCGATTTCTCTTTTGGCTCGATAGAAGTTGTGGTTGATGTGCTCGCATATTGACATGAGTTGATGGTATTGACCAACAGCTCCAACTGCGTGGTAATCTGGTCGAGTTTGTCCAGATTCTTGGTTCATTGTTTGATCACAGCTAGTTTATTAAGATCCCGTGACCACTTCTCAATTATGTCCACTTTGGACATGTGGCTCCCGATGATGCTCAAGTTGAAACTCTCATCCTTGTCCTCTTCATGTGATGTCGCCATGTTGACGCTCTTGTGGTGGATCTATGACTTTTTCTGATAAGCATGGGATGAAGATAAAGTGTCCTCTCCTTTAACCATTTCTTCAAAAATCTACCAGACAATATCCTCATCTTTGCTGAAATGAGATTCACCACACGCATCATCGATCAACCTCTAACTCTCTTTAGCCGAGCCCCCGAAGAAGTGTTGGACTATATTAGTCTTCAGCATAACATGATAGGGGCATTTCTCCAATAAAATATTTAAGTCTCTCCCAAGCTTTGTGAATGGATCCATGGGGTCCTTGGGAGAAATTTGAAATCCTGGCACGCATCTGGTTGGGACGACCCAAAGGATAATATTTGTGGAGGAATCCAGATTTCAATTCCTCCTAGGTCATCACCACTTTCCCAAGATGGTTAATCTAGTAAAGAGACTTATCTTGAAGGCTGAATGGGAAAGCTAACATTTTGACTACACCTAACAGGAATTTAGGGTAGTGAGTGGTACCGCAGATGCGACCAAATTGCCGAAGATGGATATATAGTTCCTCGTTCGTGTTCCCGTGGAACGAGGGAAGAAGAGACAAGAGATGTGATTTAAGCTCCAAATGTTCGTGAATTGGTGGAATATAGATCCACTCAATCATCTGGCCAACGTTGGGATTATATGTCTCTTTTGATGTAGACTTAGGAGTCTCTCTTCTTTCCTCTTCTCCTCCTCCATGGGGTCCATCTGCCATGTGTTCTCCTCCTTCTCCTCCTCCTCTTTGTTCTCTATCTTCCTCAATTCCATTAACATGTCTTGAAAGATGGCTTGTGCTTCTGTCTGTGTTGTCAGCTGATGTTGAATCGCTTGTATGGAGGTGAGCATCTGCGCGTTCACTTCATTCTTCTCTACATGTTGTCCCTTCCCCTTATAAGGAGCCATTTCAGAATCAGAATCAGACAAGATGAAATATTGATCGGCCTCTTGATTCGCATAAGGAAATGTGTCCTGATCATATTAGAAATGTGCACCAGATGTAGATAAGTGTTCAGAGTTAGGATCGATTCTGAAATTTATTGGATCAAGCAATGTATATGGAGGTAGATCGATATCCATCCACAAGGGAGGGAATTCGAGACAAGAGTGACAACAGTTATTTGGTGAAAAAGAGAATGGGGAGGCCTGTGAGTGGTTTGTAAGATCTGAACCGATCTCGTGGGAATCAACTCAAATTATTGAAGATGTCAATGTCATGGAATCAGTGTTGGTGTCAGCGGAGTCTGGAATAGCCATCCAAGGACCCTACATCTTGAGAAACAAAAGGATGAGAGACGAGGAATTATGAGCACAGAGATACACAAGGAATACAGTAAAGAAAAAAAGAGAAATGTCTCAAAGCGAGCAAAGTGAAAAGGAGTATAAAAAGAAGTAAGAAAAAATATGCAGATGTGTGTGGGACTATGATATTTGACCTAAACTAGATCCAAACAAACACTTGGGTTCACCAACTCAACACCAGTGAAGCCGTGAAAGTTTAGCTTTTTATCTTGTCAATTTTATTAGTTGTAATCAAGCAATATTTCAAACTTAGGTCCTTAGTGTTGCCCCTATATAGAGTGAGTACTACCAGATAAGCATCTTGTACTCCCACTGCCTTTGTAACTAGTAGCATGTACTCTTTAAAGGTCCTTGATATCGGATCCATGCCTACTCCTCATCTAAATAACAGAGAGAGGAAGCCGATGTAGCGAATCAAATACTCCCCCTTGTGAAGTACTTGGATGTGGCATGATGAGACAGGGACCCACTGTCGTAGTTCCCCTATGCTCAAGTAATTCGGAATAAGTTCGCAAGCAAATTTAGCCATACTCGCCCACACACTGATAGAAGTGCAATTACTTCACAGACCCATGCGATAATCTAGGCAGCAAGCAGGTTGTGATTTGGGCTCTATTCCTTAAGGGTCGTGCCTCACTCAGTCTGGAAGGTACCCGAGAACAATGAGGGCTTTAGGAACCTAATACAATGGAGTCCATTACGAATTTTATTTGATCCAAACTTTATTTAGAAGTCCCTTTCTTTTAATTTTTAGTCTTCGATTTTTTGAGTATTTTTTTCAATAATCGCCAGATGAATTTTCCTATTCTCTTTTTATTTAAATCCAAGAAAAATGAGAGAGAAAGTTGGAAAAGCTGATGCACATGAAAACTATGAATGCGTGCACGTGATACAAGGTGCATCTTTCTCCAACACCCTACATGCACAATGATATGCACATATAATTAAAACTAATATATATGTATATGCAACGATGAAATCGACCTAGATATAGAAATTGCTATTAGTGTGAATCACAATTTATTTTGACTTAGTCTAAGCACATATAACTACATGCACATGTAGATAATTAGGGTTTTGGACTTAATTTATCGATCAAGCAACCCTGGAGTCTATGGGCTCAATCAATGAAGACGTAAAATGGAAAAAGGTGGAAACAAAAAAACACGAGAAATAAAATAAAATAAGTAAAAAATATGGGGAATGAAAAGTGAGAAGGCAAGAAAAATACATAAAAACCAATTGGTCCCTGGGTGGACAGACACCTGATGAAATGAGTTCGAGAGTCTAAGTGTTTAGAGTGTCAATTATTACAAATATTTATAAGTGTCACTTTCTCACCAAAAAGAAAATAAAAATCTAACTATTCTACTCTACTCTACTCCAATTAACTCTAAGTCTTCTCCTATTGCTCTCTCATGTCGGCTCGGTCTGAATGAGCTGGCCTCCGCCTCGCTTGGGTTCATCGGTCTCCTAGAAAACTACCCTTGCTCTACGACCCGTGCAATAAATTCAAACAAGAGAGTGATTAGAACAAATAAGCAATTATAAGCAAAAAGAATAAAGAGCAGATAAAATGAAATAAAAAATATATGCACAAACTACACGTTGCTCCCAGGCAACTGCACAATTTATTTGACGAGAGATTCGATCTATCGGCTTAACAAGCTACACCGACAATCACTATACTAACCAAATACTCGATTAAACAACAATTAACCCACAATTATATGATAAATCAATAAAATGTGTGCATGTGTAAAATTTATTATAACTCTACAAAATATATGTATATGATAAATATGTAGAGTGTCGAACTCTGGAAGCTACCAGATTTGATGCTACTCATGAAAGCAAGCATGAGAGTAGGGACAAGAAAGAGGTGGTGACAACGGTGGGAAGAGGGAGGTGACATGTGGGAGGGGCGGTAACGAGGGGTGGAAAGAGGAGGCACATGTGTATAGGAGATTGCACAACCACGGAGGAGGGCATGGCATGTGGTAAGGGTGGAGGAGGCAACATAGGGTGCGATCGGAGTAGTAGGAGGAAAAGGAAGAGGATGCAGAGAGTGTGGTGGATGGTAAGAGATTGGATGCAGAGGGATGAGATGATGGATGTCATCTCTGTAAATTTGATATGTTTTATGGGTATAACGAGAAGCTTTGTAATATATTTCATTAGAGTTAGCTTTAGTATAACCGAAAGTTAACACCAAAGGTCATGAGAGTCAGTATGATTACATGGGACATGGGGTGAATTATGAAGATTCCAGAGATTGTTGTGTAATTGGAAAATTTAACAAGGCTTGTGACATAAAAATACTTCTATTGTGTATACCATGTTTGTCTTACTAAATAGCTGATAACACTGTAGACTATTGTCTGATTGCAAAAAAATAAAGTACATGCATTGCAAAATAAAACCCACCAGCTCTTCAAAAATATAAAATCCAGTTAGGCCTTTGACTCCGTGTTTGGATTTATTCCGAACTTATTTGCGAAGGATAATCTTTTGCAAGTACATGATATATCGAAATAGAAGAGAGCATTTTACTTATTCGTCATTGTTCGAATTGGAATTATAATTATAGAACATATAACAACCATTGGTTATTTTCTAATATATATATATATATATATTAGAGGGATATATAAATGAATATACATGGTGGTATTTTTCAAAAAAGTAAAAAAATGTGGAAGATAAAAGCCTCGGTGCATGTAAAAAAATGTGGAAGATAAAATGTGCATGTAAAAAAATGTGGAAGATAAGCCATATATATATATATGGCTTATCCAGAGAGCCCTGTGCCCATTTGGGTTGTGGTGGGCACCAAATGTGGGCTCGCCACGTGTATGTGTTGGTTTTATTTGGAAGGGGACGGTTTTGGCAATAACAATGTGGTTTGGATTATTAACATAATAAGAATTCGAGTTAAATTATTTCCTTAAAAATATGTGGTCGGTTTTGGAGGATATTAATACGTTTGAGCCTCTTATATTTCCAATTATATCGAGTCCTTAAAAAAAGGAAGGCGGTTTTGAAAAGATACATTTAAATCATTAATTTCGTACTGAAGAAATAGTCATTTTACATTTGATCAGTAATGTAAATAATGTACTTAAGTAATTATATGTTGCGAGATCAGTAATACTGAAACAATTGTCAGTATTTTACATCTGTAATATTACATTGTACAGAGATCAGTAATTCATTCATGTTACTCAAGTAATATATATTTAGTTCTCAAGTAACTATTGTTGTGAGATCAGTAATTAAGTATGTGAATTACTAATGTTCATACAATAAGTACTAATTACAAATGTCCATTTTACTGAAGTCATTTTGATTGTTACTAATGTTATAGTTATTTAATACTTCGAGTCTTATTGAAGCACCTCTTATTTACTTATATAACATTTTTAATTACTTATAATGTATCGAGTGTTACTGATAGCATTACATAAGTTATTGATCACATGATTTTTTATACTTATTCCAACTTACTTATTCCATTACCTTCTTTTACCTACAATTTATTACATGTTACTGATGTTTCTATGTATCTTGTTTTATTCTTTGTTTTGAATTACTATCGAATCACACCTTCTTTACTTATGTAGCCTATTTAATTACTTGTAATAAGTCAAGTGTTACTGAGAGTCACACATAAATTACTTAATTATAGTTATATTGAACATCCAAATTTCAACTGTCTTCTAGTTCATTTTAGATGATGTTGTTTTTCTCTCGCTCCTCGTCATAACAACAGCTTCTTCAAGACACCAAATTGTTGCATTGTTCTGCAAGAAACAATAAGTTAATTTATATCCGTGAATAGTAAGAATTGTATAAAGAAAAGTAACTCAGCAATATACTCGCTTCAGTAAGAATCATTCAATAACAAGTAACTTGTAATGAATTGTTAGTAACGTTTGTTATATGACAAGTAACTTGTAATGAATTGTTAGTAACTCAGCAATATACACGCTTCAGTAAGAATCATTCAATGACAAGTAACTTGTAATGAATTGTTAGTAACATTTGTTATATGACAAGTAACTTGTAATGAATTGTTAGTAACTCAGCAATATACTCGCTTCAGTATGAATCATTCGATGGCAAGTATCTTGAAATGAATTGTTAGTAACGTTTGTTATATGACAAGTAACTTGTTACTCAGTATATTTTCAAATTAATGCATGAAAAATAACAACTGTGTTTACTGTAACTTTTTATTATATGAAAACAAAATACATTCGATAAAAAAACAATTACTACTACAGATCATGTATCAAAATGAACAAAAATTGATATTATGAACACCACTTTCTCATATTTCAATCATATTTCTCGAAAAAAATATTACTTACGATAAAAAATATGAAATTTCATAAGCGATCAAATCATGAAACGATGAAATAGAATAAAAATATCATTGAAACAAATAAATTATGGTAGAAATAAGCGATCAGATCATGAAACGAATCGCATACCTCTCTTCTTGCGTTGAAACGAAAAAAGTATCATGCGTTGGAATGAATCGATAATTTTAGCAATGATATACGTGCGCCTTTCAATTTCCAAAAACGTAACGCTATTTTTAGAAAAGTTTAAATTTCTGATTTTGTTTTATTTCCATACGAAAATTAGTTCCTATTTTTTGGGGATTGAATCTTGTAGATGGACGGCTACAATTGGGTGCTCAAAAAACCCAAATGGGCACAATGCCTTCTGGATAAATTCCCTATATATATATGGGTAAAATGTGTATGCCCCCTAGGGGGAGCTAACTTAGCTCCCCCGCCATATTTTTCGCGTGTTTTTTTATTTTTGTTGAAAATAAAAATTATGTAAATTCGTTATTATATCTCTATATTATGTCATTCAAATTTCATACAAAACAGAGACTCCTACGACCTCCATCCAGACGGGGTCGATTTAAAAAATCCTGAGACCGTTAAAAAAATTACTGTCTGGATGGAGGCCGTAGGAGTCTCTGTTTCACACGGAATTTTTATGACATAATATAGGGATATAGTGATGAATATTCACGAAAAAAATTCAAAAAAATAAAAAATTTGAAGAAAATAGGACGGGGGCAGCTCCATTCTCCTCTCTCTATACACACACACACACACACTTCCTTTCTAATATATTTAAAACTAAACAAGTTTTTGGGGAAAATATGATAAAGAATGCCCATTTTTTCAAAACTTTTATCATGTTGTATACAAACATTAATTAATCAAGCTTGGTTCTTCTTTCTTAACTTGCAATCACGAGTAAAGATAAATTTTGTCACAGTTTGCTTCAACCAACATAGAGAACCTTGCTCGTGTATCATGAAAATAAGCATCGCGACATCGCCACTACGATCTCCAAAGAAAAAGTGTTTAGGAGGAGGGAAGACATCAGATGCATCAAGGAAGAAGAAAAACTTCAAGAATGTTGGGGATGTATCTTGTAGGAGGTGTCAAGGCATCGACGAGGTCAGGGAGGAGAGGGAACATCGGGGACATCCGAGAGGATAGGGAGGAGGGATGACGTAGGGGAGGAGGCATATGAGGGTACCGTAGATTCCAACAGAAGGTAGAGGAGGACGTATGAGATGAAACAAAAAATACATATCAAATAGTTTGGTGGATAGTTTTGTATTGTATTTTAATCATTTTTTATCATTAAGTTGTTTATAATCATATATAATATTTTTATTCACGGATGTTGACAACAGACACAAATCTAAATGTGGATCGGTGAGATGATAAAGAAAAAGAAGAAACCTTATGGGGAGCGTTTGTTTGGGGAATAAGGTGGAATAAGGTTGGAGGAATAATGAGGGATGATGTACTGTTTGCTATTCGTTTGGAGGAATAAAAAAAGGTAGAATAAGGTGGAATAAGGTGAAATAAGAGGTAGTTATTTGCTATTCTTTGTTCGTCTAGCACAAGAGGGATAAGGTGAAATAATGTTTGAAAGTTAGTTAAACCATTTTTTGAGTTATTCCACACGTGTGCAATAAAAGACCAGCAACGTTATTGCATCTGTTATATGCAACTCGGACTATTTATCCGTATTTTTGTCTATACTCCATTCAATAAAAAGGTAGAACATTATTTTTGACCATTTACTTCGATAGTACAACAAGCCGACTGCTCGTACATCATACCGCACAATGCAAAATCTAGGACATTACATGCTTATCATACGCATGATTATCAACATGGTCACAAGCTGGTGTCGATCTGCTAGTTAGGTTCAAGATAAGTCTATCCTTCTCACGAAGTATCCGCTCTTGTTCTTCCAACTTCTCCATGTTGTAGTTTCAGCAAATTTGATAACGTGTATCATGCCAGACAAAAAAAGTTTCTCTATTGCCAAAGACTCCATCGTAGGAGACAACTCCGAATCCTTAACCATGCACCTTCACGACCTCTGTAACAGTCCAACTGTAGAATATTTGACTTCACCTGAAATTTAATAAAGTGCCTATCATTGAAAAGCTTACATCATGTGGACATGAATACCATAGTCGATCCTCAACATCCTCTAAACGATGCACGTCATCGAGAAAGAGGATTGCATCTGTCAGGCAGTAGCATCTACGTCCGTGTGTCCTCGCTAGATCACACCTTATGAACATGACTTCTGAATATGTAATTTTGACACACATGTTGTCAAAAAAATTTGCATGTCCATTTTTTCAAAGCTTGGAAGAAACGGAAAAAAATGAAAAAATTTTGCTAAATTTGTGCTAAAAAAGCCATAAGTTTCGATTGTGGACGGGCTCATTCCTGATGGTAAAACCACTTCAGCTAGGTGGTTGCTCATTCGAGTTTGGAAACAAACCTCTTGTCATTGTCAAGTAAAGTGGGTTTTTATCATCGCATTTGTTCATGCGTGACAACCAAGAAAATGATGGGTTAAGAAAACTATGCTCAGAAACCAATGTTTCGATCATGGGATAGTTTCGATTACGGCGATCAAGCCTCACCAACTACTGGTTGCTCATCAAAATCCAGTAAAAAATCCCCCGACATCGTTGAGATGTCATGAGATCGTGCTGCATGAATGCTGGAAATGCTCGCATAAAACTCTGTTTTTGGCATTGTGTCAGAGGTAATATGAAAGTATACACACAAATTTTTCCGCCTTTAGATGCCTAGAATCCTTCAGCCCTGCTCGTTCCTTCAGATATGAGCATAGGGTTGTCACGGTGTTCGAGTACAAGCGAAACATCTCATATGATCTCTCAACACGGACAACGAGCATTTCATGAATCAAAATATGCCATGTCTGAATATGATGTGTTGCTTCATTCTGTCGCTCCTCCTTCTCCTTTTCCTCGAACAACGCACGAAGGTATTACATGTTCAACATCGCCAATCAGTACCTCATTCTGATGATGGCCTCCATATTCTGTATCAAATAGCTGAGCATATCAATAGAGGAAGGATAGAGTTATTTAATTACTTGGGTCATCACATACGAAAGCAACATTCGATGAAAGAGAATAGTTCCGGAAAGAAAAAAGATGCAACAACAAATAAACTATGCAAGCAAACAAGGGGTGAACAATAAAACGAAATCCACATTGTACAACTACAGTTTGTACAGTTGTACGACAATCCAAGCGCTGAGCTTTGTGGGGTTTGTCTTAACCCTGCTAAAAAAGATTCACTCGTATGGATCCCACAAGTTATGCGCGAGCCGCATCCGTGTCTCAGGGGTTAGGCCTGGGACCAACGACTAGCTCATCGAGGACGTCCACTACCCCTGCATGTAGATCCTTTGGTTTCAAGTCATTGATCGTCTCGCGTTGTAGGCGGATCATTTCCTCTGTCAGATGGACTATCTCTTTCCCAAGGATTTAAGACATGGGGATGTTGTCCCCATCAATGCATGGCCACTTCTAGTTTGATGACTGACCTCCAGACTCACACGATGTCGCCTCCTACTTGTATTGCCAGTGGTGGCAACAGTCTCAGTCGATACCTCCACTTCATGGTCCTCTGTACCCTCTTTGACCTCATCTGCCTGCTGAGTAGATGGATCACCCTAGAAGAATGCTGCAAACGAACCCCATGGGGATTTCTGTGAGGAGAAGGCAAACGTACCCCGAGCGGTGGATCCGCCGATCTTGGTATCGATAAGGTCATGGTATGGGAAGGTCTTCCTCTTATACATCTTGTATGCCTTGTCGATTTGTGTAACACCTATACCCCCAAATATAGTACCACATCTAAAACTCACGAAGTGTGGGTGTGGTTTATAAGTGACGGGGATTACTACTTGACAACTTGGGCTTAAAATTTTGGGTGGTTGTCAACGGATCCACTTGGGTCGGAATCCAACAAGTTGTCAGGGCCAGTTTTCCTCAATAACGTACCGGGGACCTAAGCCAGGATGTTACAAATGGTATCAGAGCCAATTTCCTTCTGATAGTGGAAAGGGCTACCCGAGAGGTGGAGACACCCCTACAAAGAGATAGGAGGAAATGCTTACCCGGAGCGTGCAACCGCCACTATCACTGAGAATAAGTGACGGGCCATGTCGCAACGAGGACGTTGCGAATATAAGTGGGGAAGGTTGTAACACCTATACCCCCAAATATAGTACCATATCTAAAACTCACGAAGTGTGGGTGTGGTTTATAAGTGATGGGAATTACTACTTGACAACTTGGGCTTAAGCATTTTGGGTGGTTGTCAACGGATCCATTTGGGTCCGAACCCAACAAGTTGTCAGGGCTAGTTTTCCTCGATAACGGACCGAGGACCTAAGCCCGAGACGTTACAATTTGCATTCGAAGTGATTACAACTCATGCCAGGAAGTTTAGAATTGATGTGAGAAATGCAAATCTTACCGAGTCCCATGCATCATTGTCTGATGCAACAATGGTGCAAGATATAGGATCCCGTCCCCAACCACTCTTTGTCATGAGATAGATGAAGACATTGTACTCCTTGATGGGTTTCCATCGATTATGAAGCTCCTCCTTATCATGTTTCATCCCCGTCTGCATTGCAAAGCATGTGGTAACTGTAAGCCATGCAAGCGAGGTAAATGAGCTTCCTACTCAATCATCAATGTCGAAATGATGCTTGAATAAGTGCAAGAGGCACTCAACTATGGCATGGGTCTATGTTTCATGCATTCTACTAAATTGATTTTCATGTTCATCTGCCCTTAATGAAGAAGCACGATTTCAGGGCATTCTGTACTCGATCATGAACACTGATAAATGGTTGTGCCACAAAAGACAGAAAGTAGGTGGTGGTAGATAGCTGCTCACCATTGTACTACGAAGAGACTAGTATTATGGCATTTTCAAAGCAGACCCACATTTGGAAGTCAAAATGAACACATGAATTTTCTTTCATTCCCCAAAACTAACATAGGTATTGACAAAATCATAATGCGAGCGAGAATGAACAGTAGCAGTATCGGTAGTATCAACATCAAGAAATGTATATCAACAAATGTAAATCAACACTATTAACATCACAATGGAGATGAGTGGTATGACCCTATCAACACTATCAATAGTTCAATCTATTATGAATGGTATGACAAATAGCATAATCGCTCCACATAACAGTGAAGATGAGAAACTCCATTCATTTAATCGAGATGTAATAATCAATTTCATCTAGTGCAGTTCATCTTCTTGTGAGGAGTGTGAAATGATTAAAGAGAATGGATCAGTAAAATGTATGCATTATGAAATATCATTCAAAAGTTCATTGAAAGCCATCGTCAAGGATCACCACTTGCAGAGCAACAATAGAAGAAACTAAATTAGTCTTACTTGGAGTTCACCATATATCTATTACAGGTCAAGAATCGATAATCGATATTAAGCAATGTTCGGAAGGAACCAAAACTGTACATAACATTCAGCATCAACCAAAAAACAAAAGTTCATCTTCATAGGCAGAGTATGCCATCATTAAAATAGAGAGTATGGACTATCAAAATGCAGGGACTAAGAATTTATATTGAATGGTACCTTGAAAGTCATCATAAATGATCACCAAGTGCAGTTCAAGAGTAGAAGAATGGATACTAATCTTGATATGAGTTAATCATATAACAACTATAGGAAGATTCGATTTCAAGCATTGTTTAAAAGGACCAAAACTAGACAGACAAGTCAATAACAACAAAAACAAAGGTTCATCTTCATATGTAGAGTTTGCCATCATTAATAGAGAGTATGGACAAGCAAAATGTAGGGACTAAGAATTTGTATTGAATAGTACCTTGAAATCCATCATCAATGATCACCAAGTGCTCTTCTAGAGTAGAAGAGTTGATATTAATCTTAATATGAGTTCACCATATATCAATCATAGGAGAAGGTTCGATTTTCAAGCATTGTTTGAAAGGATAAAAAATGGACAGATGAATAAATATAGACAAAAAGCAAAACTTCATCTTCATATGAAGAGAATGCCATCACTGGTAAAGAGTATGGACTAGCAAAATGCATGCATTATGAAATAGTATGGACTAGCAAAATGCAATCATCTCACAACCCACAAAACAAAAAAAATCCACTCTCGTCTCGGATAATTTCCACATTTACAACAAATAGCCACCTACATATAATCCTAGGAAAGGCAATGTTCTTTTGTTGGAAGCCAACTAAGCTCAGAACAAATCACAACATCGGATAGGATGGAAGCATCTATCAAGGATCATGACCCCCACGAAAATTTTGTAAAATCACATGAAACCAATCAAAGCCCCAACATGCAGGTCATCAACAAGACCAAGATCAACCGAAAACCTCCATCATAGGCCACACATCTTGCAAAGCCCCATAGGAAAAAAGTTCAGAAGTTAAAGTCCCAACATAGATCGCAAGAAAACACTCCAGCACGAGATGATGATCGGAAAAGGGTTACCTCACCGCGTAATCGCCCACAACGAAAATGTTATGTGAAGACAACACACCAACAACATAAGCTCTAGGAGGTGTTCTTGCCCACTCGATGCCCTCTTCCACCCCGATTTATATACAAAGCTAGGGGTCGAAGAAACCCTTGACTCATGGTCCGAGGTCATGGTCGCGTGAAAGAGGTGATGGAAGAGGCATCCATAATGCGAGGCCATCCCAACACAACCCCTTTATTAAAGGCGATAAGCCCATATATACCTCACAGTATGGTCGCCCACACATGCTGATACTACAGAAGCACCATTAAACCGCGATCGAACAAAGGTGGGTGATAAAGTAGCCACCGCAACAACAAGACAAGGGGGATGACGACAGAACATAGCCCCGTTGTGCAGAAGAAGGAAAGTGTACATGAAGGAGCGACACGGGAAAGGGGAGGCATGGAGGGAGGGAGAAGGGGCGACAATTGAGATCATGGTGGGAGAAGATGGGATCGAGGGATAGCTTCTCCTCCCATATGCCGCGAGAGAGGGTGAAAGGCGTGGTCTCCAAGGAAGCAACAAGGGAGGATAGCAAATACGGGGAAGTGTGCCACAATCCCATGCCTAAACCTGCCCTATTCCGCATCCAAATACGCCATATAGTTTGATGATTTGTTTTATACAATATTTTTAAATTTTGTTGATAATTATCTATAATTTGATCCATGGATATTAATAGACTCAACTAAATAGGCTCCAATCCAATGATTCCAAACATAAAAATCCAACCCATTGAAGTGTCAGCTCAGAGCCCAATCCCATCATGCCAGCTGTCCCTATATCCAATGGGCAAGACTCCTCGCTGTCGTCCAACCGATATAACGCCAAACCCCCTCTCTACCTCAAACTATAATAATCATTACTTAGTATTCACCTCAGAGGAACGAACGTCCGTCCACTTCTTCTGAATTCGACCCTAAACACACGAGATCTCCATCTCCCTCTCTCTCTCTTCCATTAGGCGTGGGTGGGACTGTCATCAACAATGTTTCGCATCCACAAGCACAGATCGGATCGCCACCCGGAGAAATTCGAGTTCAGATTATCCCATTTTAACGCCTCACAGGTAAAACAATCGCAAGTTAGGGCTCCTTTTTGTGCTAAAAAGGAGTCGACTTGGTGCTTCTTTTTTGTCATCTTGCTGGATTTGGTTGATATGATGCTTTGGAGTTGGTCTGATTTGGTGTGTTTAGGTTGTTTGGTTGGGATGGAAAGGTGAGAGTTTGCGCATTGAAGATTCCACCTGATCCCCTTTCTTTTAAACAATTGAAACCATGTTCTTGTTCTGCTCGCGAATGTAGTTCTTACTTGTAAAGCTTGTTCCTCAGTACGATAGAATTGGTTGATGCAGATACCCGAAGGGTGGAATAGGCTTGTGGTTTCTCTGGTTTCGATGGAAACCGGGAAGACGGTTGCTAAGACCAACAAAGCGTCTGTGCGCAATGGAAGCTGTCAGTGGACCGAGTCATTTAAAGAGATAGTTTGGATTGCTCAGAATGATTCGTCCAAGGAGACTGAAGAGGGCCACTTAAAGCTTGTTATCTCCACGGTTCTTGTCCACTTCCCGTATTACATGATATTTTGTTCCGTTTTCACCCTCGCTCGATGCCCATTTTTCTTACACTTCATCTGTGCATCTTGGCGGCATTTAATGTGCTTGTGAGCAATGAAGCAATCTTATAAGTTTCTGATTGCTGTTTGCAGGGATCACCTAGGTCTAGTGTCCTTGGAGAAGCTGTCATAAATTTAAGTGGATATGGAAACATAAATGAGGCTGTTACTCTTTCGTTGCCCTTGAAGAGATGTGCCTACGGAGTAATATTACAAGTGAGCATTTATATTGGCTGCCAATGAATTAAACAGGCGTCCTTTCTATTTAAACCAAGTTTTTGACATTTGCCAGGTTGGCATTTAAATGGTTTCTCGCTTTGGCTTTTCCTGTGCAGCTTCAAGTTCAGGGTGCCATTGCCAGGATAGGATTCAGGTTCTCAATTTTCCATGGATTCACTCAGCTTTTAACTTTAAAAATGTTTACTTTTTCCTTATAAATACTTTCGTAATGTAAAGCAGATTCATTTAAATGATATTACCAGGGATGGGCTAAGAAAACATTTCCGAGAATTCAGATCTCACAGTGAAAATCAAATGGCCGAGAATGACAATACGGACAGCAGGTCTGACGAATCTGATAATATATACAACAGAAGCACGGGTTCTACATCTAGTAACCATCTTGCAGTTAGCTCTTACCATGAAGAACCAGGAAATAGGGTGTGATTTCTCTATCTTAACAACCTGTTAAATTTCCTGAATGATCATCATTTCTTGATCTAGTTCATCCTAGTGTGAGTTCTTATATGCACTCTGTTTTCTACTTCACTTTTTTAGTATACAATATATATTTTCAGTAAATTAATTTTATACATGTTACAATGCCTTACCCAAGAAAATGTATCAGACTGAGCCTCAATGTTGATGAGAGGATGTGACATAACAAGTGCACATTCTCAGAAGAAAGATTTAACAAGCAGCTGCATGCCATAAGATCATGTAAGGAGGCACGGAAATGGATCAAATGATGAAGTTAATTTTCAAGGGTGCATCATTTTCAATAGAATATTCGATGGGAAGAATGATTTCACCTTATGGCCTCAACATGTGAAGAATATACTCATGTGAGAAGGTCTTGCGAAAGCTATCTAAACAATCGAGAAAAATCAAAGAAGATTGAGGAAGAGTGAAGGAGATGAAGGAGCTCACAAATAGTATAATAATACTGTTCATGATAGACAACACTCGTCATGAAGTCACTGGCTTGGATAATATTGTTGAGGAAGCTTGAGGGGAAGATACAGGTCAAAGTGTCTGATAAATATGCCATTGTTGAAGTTTATGGTTTGAAGATGATTGACATGACAAAACTAAAGGTGCACTTGGATGAATTCAAAAAGATTTTGACAGGCATGCTTACACTTGAGCAAAGGAATGGGAAATGAAAGTCTCTCTTCAAGTTGGATAATATGGCACCGATGTTGTTGAGTTCTCTTTTATCTTTCTTCATTCAGATTATGACGATTGATGCTCTATGGCAAGAAGACCATCACGTTGGATGCGACAATTACTTCATCATTTATGAATGAGTCCCGACGGAGGTTAGTAGATGAAGCAAATGCCACATATCGATGACTGAAACACGCATTATTAATCAAGGGATATGAAGTTCATATGTCCAATCCAGTCTCATGATCCAATTAGATGTTTTTGTTGTGATAGGGAGAGTCACAAGATTGCTAATCGTTCGAGACATGAGAAGGCAAAAAGGAAAGGAGAAGGTTCATGATTTGGAATTAGACCAAGAGAATTCCATCGCAGTCTATGAGGGAGACTTGCTAGCGTACTTAAGAGAGTTGAAGGAAGGGTTAGGACAACTTTTGAACTCATCACGTTCATATCACGTTTGTGCATCCGAGAAGTAGTTAAGTACATATCAGGTATGCAATATGGGCATGATCAATACATGTGAAGAGGTTCGCCATATTAATGGGGTTAGAAACAATGTAATTTAATATGTTTTACAAAATAGTACGAACTCTAAGAGGTATTAGTCATGTGTCTATAACAAAAAAGAATATGATTTCATTAGGAATGTGCAAGTTATGAGGGCATCGAGTTACCATTAGAGGGGAGTTCTCATAATGTGTAAAGGAGCACACATGGTGATGTGAGGAACGATGATGCCAAATAGTGTCTCCAAGATCAAGAGAAGGGTTATGACATGTGATGGATCATTGTTGACTAAAGTCGACGTTTGCATGATGAGTAGTACGAGAAGAGAGCAACATGTTGTTAGCATCTCTAGTGCAAAAGCATGTAAAGTGAAGGATAAGTGAGTATGGTTCAATTTGCTAGAGAACAATGCCACATTCTTTAGTCACAGGACTTTTGTGATGCTTCGTTAGAAAGCACAACCGAATTGTGCAAGTGTAAAGAGGGGATAATTTCAGGGCACCCAACGAAGGTTGTGATTCCCAGAGGCGGTAAATTCTTGCAAAAAGGGCTTGCAATTGACAAGAACATGCCATTATAAACTCATATGGCATAGAGATCGTAATGGAATTCAACTAAAAAGGGAGATTATTAAGGTTAGCAATAATGCTAGGATTAGCAATCCTAAAGGAAGCGAGCTCATAATCCCAAAAAAATCGAATTGTATTCTATATAGAGTCCTTATAATTTAGGACTATGGATCTTGTACTTGGTATATATATAAAGGGGTGTGATCATAACTACTGATGATCGCGAAATTTACCTCTTTAATAGTCGATATTTGTAGTATAGGAAGTGAATTTCGGTCGTCAAAATACCACAAGCCTTGAATGTTGTGGACTATTTTTGCTTGGCAAGTTTACCAAGGTCGAACTCAGGGAACGGTGATTTTTAGTTGCGCGGTCTCGAATCAGATTAAATAATCAATCTATGTTCGATTAATTTTTGTGTTAAGAAAAATATACAATGCGAAGATGCGAATGTTATGCACAGAAAAATGAATGGGAATACTAATTCAGCTCAGGATCTTGTGATTTGGATCGTATCTAAATCATCAATTAATAAAGTCAATTATTCCTCAAATATTATCACAGATCGAATAATATTAACACCCAAAAAGATCTATCAACTCCAAGTTGCAGGTAAAGATATTAATCAGCGAATAACCCTATCGAAAATTTCATGTAAAAAATGCTATCGATCAGCCAAAAAGAAAGTTACATAATTGATCCTCGATTTAACCCCTATAAAGATTGAGAATAATCAGTAATGATCACAATGGATCAATCAAATTGAAATCCTCGACCGGACTCCTGCAACAGATTTATCGTTAATTTTTCAAGAACAAGTATGTCAAAATAAGCCTGCAATAGTCAATGATGATCTTCAAATAATAATTGATAACAAACACCCTCAGATCAGATCACAAACTATGCTAAGTGATAGAGCATGGAATTAGCTTCAAAATGACATATTATATGTTAAAATCGGAGTCCGTATGAAAAAGATATGCTCGTTTGAAATTCCAGGAACTAAATTGTAATTAAAATAAAGTTTTCCTTCAAAAAGGTCCCTAAGAGGACTTATCTGTAATTAATAAAACTCGGAGAGCCTGGACGTAATTTACCCCTGGCGGGGGTATTTCTGTAATTTCTGAAAGTGCCAGGGGTATGGCTGCAATTTACCCCAGGCGCACGTGCCGCGCACGTGCACCCGGAGGCTCGGTAGCGGAGGCTGAGGCTCGGAGTGGCCGAGCCTTGGGTTCGGTCCCGGACCTAGAGGCTTGGGTCCGGACCTGAGGCTCGGCGGAGAGGTTGGAGGTTCGGGCACCCCGAGCCTCGAGGCTGGGGCCGAGGCTCGGGGGGGGGGGCACGTGGCAGCACAGGGGCCGTCGGATCAAGGGCAGCACTTGCCCGATCCAACGGCAACTGTGCGTTGCGAGGTCGGGCGGTGCCGCCACGATGCGGGGGCGGTGGCGAGCGGGGCTTCAGCCGGGGCGGAGGCGAGGGCTGTCGACGAGCGGCGGAGGCGCCGCGTGAAGGCGGAGGAGCGGGGCGATGCGGGCGGAGCCGGCCTCCGCGGCGGTGGGCGATTGGCGGAGACGAGCAGCGGTTCCGCCGCAAGGGCGGAGGCGGCGAGGTGAGCAGCTGGAGGTCGGCGGGGGCTCGGCCGACACACGGCCGAGCAACTGGAGTAGGGGCGGAGCGTCAGGTGAACCGGGGCGGTGGTGCGAAGCTTGGCGGTCGGAGGCGGCTTTGGCGTCGACCTGCACGTGGTTAGGATAAAAAAAACGGAGGGGGAAAGAGAGTTGCCAGAAGTTGGAGGAGGATGCCTCGACTCCGATGATGGCCTCAGCCGCAGGCGACGAGCGGTGAAGCTGCTGTTTGCCGGAGGGGAAACTACACGGAGATCGACTCCGCGGATTACGCCTATGGAAGCCGCTGTCACCAGCTTCACGAGGAAGGGCGGATGCCGGAGACGAGGCTGGTGGGGGAGGTTTTATAGGGGCTAGCGGGGGAGGGGGAGGGGTGGTAACGGCTGGAGGTGGTGGATGGGTGGTGTTACATGCGCAAGGAAGAAGAAACGGCTGGAGAAGACAAGGGTCACGTGCACAACACGTGACCCGGGGGGAGCGGACTGGAGAGAGGGTGGGGGTGCGACGTGGCACGCCCTGGGGCTGCCACGTGGCACCCCCAAAAAAATTTCAAAATTAATAGCAAAGAAAAATAGAAAAGAAATAGCAGGAGACCTCGGATCGAAAAATTTCCTTCACGAAAGTTGTTCGTCTTGTCGAGATCTACAACTTTCATGAAGGACCTGAGAGCAAAAGAGGTCACCTGTGCAAAGTGGTATTTTTGGTGGTTCTCCATGTATATGGAACACCGATTTTTGGGATTTTGTATTTTTTTGGTGGTTTTAGAGAGGATAAAAAATCTAAAAAAAATATGGTAAAATAAAAGAAAATTAATTACACACTAATCTATTTTTTTGGATTTTTAATAAGTAAGAAAATAGGAAAATAAAATAAAAGTAAGAAACAGACAACTTTTGTACAGACCGACAACGGACACTCGGACTTGGTCAGTTTCTTTGATTTCAGTTTTGATCTGGATTTGGATTTTCACGTCGCTTAATAAAACTTTCATCAAAGAACATAAATGAAAAAGAAATAAAATTAAAAGAGTTAATTAAGCACATAAAATCTCAGGTCAAAATTAGCAAGAAGTTAAAATGCGCAAAAGAGGCCCAAAACCCAACTTTCACATATGAGCTCCGAATTTTATGAAATTGGTCTTGTTTTGAAGGTATTTGAAAATGGAGTACTTTAAAAGTGAGTAGACCAAAATCGGACACTGTATGTAGGAGATATACTCATTTTAGTCTGTCAGATGTGAAATTTGACTTTGGGATTATTTGACACTTATTGGGGTTAGTAATTTTTTTGTATTTTTTAATTTAATAAGATTAGTAATATCTACACAATGGAGGTGGTTTTGGGTCAATCGGAGTTAGGATGAATTAACTAAAAATGTGAGAAGTTAGCGGCTTTTTGGGCTAATTTACAAATGGGATTTTTAATGCAATTTATGCTGATGAAATGCAAATATTATTTACACAAGTAAGATGGCTAATAATGCTCTATTAATGATTAATTACAGGTGGATGATGGGGGACAGAGCCTAAATGACCAATTTTAGCATGATGAATACGAGATTCATCATACCCCTATACTTAGACCATGCTTGTCCCCGAGCATGAATGAATGACTTAGTTGATTACATCCTGACTGTGCATGTGAATTTTCAAGGCTTAATTCTTAGAAGACCCTTAATTTGAGTGATCCTAAAATTCTGGCTCAACCAAGCTTTAATCAGAAGGAACCCAACTTCTCTAATTTTCAGACTCTCTGTTTGTACATATAATATAAGGATATGATTTTAAGTGTACTGCATTTCATGAGAGTCGAGTCGGGGCATCACCCAAAGTTCCAATCCAAGAGACTCTCCTCTAGACCTGACCCTCATCCCTAGGGAATAAGTCTATTCTTGCTTCAGTCAACCGTCTCATTAGTTTGTCAGACTTGAAAGTGTAGATGGACGGCCAGTTGATGGAGGGCATAGGATTGTGTCTGATTTTCTCTCCCTTTCATTGGAACAAGGTGCCTCTCGAGTGCCTTATTACTCAACACAAGTATATTTTATTTTGTTGATCAATGTGTCCGTCAAGAGAATTTGGAGTCGTCTGCACTTGTTTTTCTGGGAGTACACCGGGGTGTGTCTCTTTTGAGTATCTAAGATACCTTCGACACCCAGACTTGTATCGCTTACGATGCAGAGCCCTTTATGGTGTCAGCCCGTCTCCTTGGTCCTAATTAGCGCTTGGTCCAAGTGGACACTTTGAAAATGTTTGGGAGCGCTCGCCATTGGTGGAAGCTCATTTAGAATTTGACTTTGGATGATAGAGCTTTTCTTTGACATTTTTTTTTGGCTAGCTCCACTGCTTTTACCAAAAGTTGGCACACACTTATCAACAATTTTCATTAAGTTTCATCACACCCTGGCACTTAGGTCAATATCAAAAAGATAGCATATGAACTTGTTCACATACTGGCTGGGTTTTTGCTGACACTCAGGTTTTCTGCAGCCTTCATTAACTTTATCCCATCCTCGAATATCATCAGATCGGGTCTAAACTCAAATCCCTAGTCCTAGTTCCTCAAGTGATATCTCAACTCATCTCATCAATAATGCAGTTGTGGAAGTGATTTGTGCTGATCATATTCTTTGAAGGTAGAGATGAAGAGTGCAATATAGCGCTCAAATCTTTCAAACTAGGGAAGTGTGGATTTATTAAGTTCAAAACCCTAATGACTAAGGCAGGCTAACTCAGAATCTCAAGATCTCAGAAATCAAGTGTCCTCAAAAATCCTCAAGCCTTGAGTGATAGTGAATGTGTCAGGAATATATCAACCAAGAAATGCATGAAATGCTTGATGAAATGCAAGACCATGAGTGATGATTTTTTTTTAATGCAAAAGTTTTTTTTTGTGTTTTTTTTTGATTTTTTTTGGTTTTTTTTGAAAAACAGGTATTATACACACTACTCGTACCCACCCCCGATGTTAGATTAAAAACGAATAAAGTACGAGCTATGGATAAAGTAGATAAAATATATACAAATACACCCCTATACTTAGCTTGTGCTATGTCCTCATGGCACAAAGTGAAATGTAGACATAGCTCGTACGAAGTATAGAAGGATCAAATATAAAAGAAGAGAAGTGATGTATAAACAACGGTAGTGGTCCCCCTATACTTAGGCTCAGGTCAGCCTAAGTATAATCGGATAAATACAGATGGGGAACCGGGTAGATTTGCGGATGTACAAGATCAAGGAGGTTTGCGACGGACCTTCTTGCGGGAGTGTGGAGGGAGATAGTATGGAGATGTGGAGTGTGATGAAGATGGGACCGATGAAGAAGTCCAGCCATCGTCAGAGTCGTCCTCAGGAGAATAGTAGCCGTCTACAGAGGATCTCCAACTTTTGTCGATCAGAGGTAAGTGCCCATGGATCAGAGCTGTACCTATTGCACTTATCTGATGAACCTCATCAGGATCGGACGAGGACTCGTCAGAAATCACCTGATGTCTAAGGTCAAAGGTGACTTTCTTGGTCGGTTTGTTTCCTTGGAAAATGTTGGGAGGAAGTTGGACAGTCTTCATCTCCCTGTCTTGAGTAACCGGTGTGGTATTTGTGAGTTCCTCATCAGATGAATCTCCATAAAAGTCGACCAATTCTTGAAGGGTCATGCACTGCTTCGGTCGAGGGAGAGTGTTCCTGCACATCTTGTGGTTTATGGCTGGGGGTGTTGATGTCACTTCGGAATGATCATGAGTTTTGGTGACATCAGATGTTTCTGGAGTCGGTTCCTTATAATGTTCAAGTATGTCATGAATTACTGCCGACTCGAAGATTGAACCACTCAAATAATCGTGTTGATATTCAATAATATGGTCCAATTCCTCATAAGCTCCAAAATCATGATTTTTCCTAGGAGCAGTGATAGGGTGGTGAGAATCCAAAGTTTGTCCAACAGTCAGTCCCTTAGGTGACTCTCCTAGGGTTTGTATCAGTGTGTCATGTGGAGATGTCTGATAATGTGAAATATTTATCTCCTGATTATAACTGTTGGTTTCAAGTTGGTTTTCCTCAGAGCAGGATGTGTCATTGGGGTCGTGTTCATTGTGGTCCGTGTTCGGGAACTTGATTTCCTGAGTCTCGCAATCGACAATCGCCTTAGCAGAGGCTAAGAACGGCTTTCCTAAAATAATAGGAGACTCAGACATCCTTCCGGGGTGCTCAATGTCAAGGACAATAAAGTCCACTTTGTGTTTTTCCCCTCGGAAATTTACGATGACAGAAACGATCCCCCACGGTCTTTTGGTAGATCGATCGGGTAATTGAACGATCACCCTGGTCTTTTTGAGTTGTCCGAGTTTGAGTTGGTCAAAGACAGACTTGGGAAGGATATTTAATGTAGAGTCGTCGTCTAACCGAACATGAGTGAATATAGAATCCTCAATTTCACATGTGACCCGAGTCAACTGCTTGACTTTGCAGCTTTTGAGTTTATGATTCATCACCAAAGAGCTAGCCATAGATATGACATGATATTCAGTCCTGGATCGTTTCTTGCCCGTCTTTTTGGGTATCAGTCGACTCTTCACAAATCTCTTAAGATCGGGCACATATTCTATGGCTTTGATTAATGGAAGCTCTAAGATCAGACTCTTGCAAAATGCTTCCATTTCAGAATTGTCCAATTTTTTTGAATTTTCAAAATTTTCAATTTTTCTGGTATTTTCTGTAATATGGTCAGTCGGGGGATCAGAGGTCAGTGGTTGTGTCTGATTGTGATGATCCAGTGGTTTGCATGGTGGTGGCCTCACTTCTTCTGAATTTTGCATTGACTGGATGAGATCATATATTCTCATAGTTAAGGTGTCTGCTCTATGATTAATCCGAGCAATCTCATCCTCAAACATCTCATGACTAGTGATTGTATAATCAGTCTCCATGTGTCGTGATTCGGGCATGTATCCTCGAGGAGAGTATTGATTGTTCATAAACATTATGGGCTGGTCATGAGTTGAATTTCCTTGAGTTTGGTTTTCTCGTGGGTTGTCAAAGGAAAATTGATACTTATCTTGAGTCGGGGATAATTCAAGAGGTTGTGAGATCCTAGTGACCGGAAATCGTGTTCTATTGTCAATATCGGTCACTCTATTGTTTATCCTCAATTCTGATCTCTCTCTTATGTCCATAAGATTCTCCGAATGTGAGAGAGGACTATTCCAAGAAGAAGTGTGGTCATAGGGTGGGATGTATGGGCGGGAAGAGAATGATGGATGAGAAGAATATCGGGACATGGTCGTGGAGATCGGGAAAGAAGACCACTGTGCCGACATCTTGTCAAGAGGGATGGAATGATCAGCGAACACGATTTGCTTGCAATTGCAAGGTCTTTGACGTACACAAATCAAACACAAAACAAACACGTTGATTCACCCACTCAACTCAGGTGAAGGCACGTTAGGGTTCGGCCGCTTATCTTTTCAATTTTAATTTAATGACAAAACAATCTTGCAGATTAAGCGGAGCTGTTAGGTGCCGAAATATTTCACAAAGACTGTCCCGAGTTCATACAACTAGTTGCACCTACTCTCAGCCAGTATACGTGTAAGTACGGACCGTAAACGGCTACCCGTGTTACTTGAGGACGGTGCCTTCCGCGGTGTCCTCTAAACCACCTACTCCGCTAAGGGAAGTCGGACCGTAAACGGCTACCCGAGACCCTCACTGAAAAGTAGCTAATTGTTTTGAAAATCAGTAGTCTGAATGAAGCACTTCGGTTTTTGGTTCTACCCTAAGGTGTGCGATCTTGTCCTTACAAACAATGAGTGGGTTTCTCTCCACCAAACACATGTTAATTTTAGATCAATTTTATTTACAGCACCTTGATTAGCAGTCCCGGTTTTAAGTTAAGATTATCACTGTAGTTTATGTGAGTACAAAAATTCACGCATAACGAGCAGTCCCAATTCCTTTGAATCCTTAAGTTGTAAAACTCGAGAAGGAGAATCGGAAAAGCCAATGCAAACGTAAATCAATGATGCATGATTAAGAGAAAGACTTACAGTGACTCCTCGCGTTCTTCATGCGGGATGCAGTACAAGGAATTAAAATTTACACTAAATGATATGCACAGATGAAAAACGCCCTAGACAGATAGTTCTATTAGCGGGAAGAATTGATTGAAATTTTTGGCTAATGTTGAACGATCTACAGTGCGTTTAATTAGTGAAAAGTGTGGCCTAAAAATTACGAGCACAATCAAATAATTCTAATCTAGCGTATGTGCTCCTAAATTCTACGTCAAGCCACAGAGAGTCCAGTCCTGAATATTACAATTTGACAGGGTACAAGGAGAGAGGGACCCTGTGAATAATGCAGAAATTTAAACCTATGCTAACTCTCTCTCACAAAATAAAAATTAGTTTTCTTCGCAAGTCCTTGATTTATATCCAAAATTATCTCCGAGTAATCTGCGAAGAAAGAGAGTGCGGTTAGTATATAAAAAAATCAAAAAGAAAAAAAAATGCAAAAGAAGGAAAAAAAATGACACAAAAATTAGTTTCACAAAAATCAATTACAGAAAATGATTTAAAACCCTAAAAATACGTCGTTCCCCGGCAACGGCGCCATTTGATGATCGCGAAATTTACCTCTTTAATAGTCGATATTTGTAGTATAGGAAGTGAATTTCGGTCGTCAAAATACCACAGGCCTTGAATGTTGTGGACTATTTTTGCTTGGCAAGTTTACCAAGGTCGAATTCAGGGAACGGTGATTTTTAGTTACGCGGTCTCGAATCAGATTAAATAATCAATCTATGTTCGATTAATTTTTGTGTTAAGAAAAATATACAATGCGAAGATGCGAATGTTATGCACAGAAAAATGAATGGGAATACTAATTCAGCTCAGGATCTTGTGATTTGGATCGTATCTAAATCATCAATTAATAAAGTCAATTATTCCTCAAATATTATCACAGATCGAATAATATTAACACCCAAAAAGATCTATCAACTCCAAGTTGCAGGTAAAGATATTAATCAGCGAATAACCCTGTCGAAAATTTCATGTAAAAAATGCTATCGATCAGCCAAAAAGAAAGTTACATAATTGATCCTCGATTTAACCCCTATAAAGATTGAGAATAATCAGCAATGATCACAATGGATCAATCAAATTGAAATCCTCGACCGGACTCCTGCAACAGATTTATCGTTAATTTTTCAAGAACAAGTATGTCAAAATAAGCCTGCAATAGTCAATGATGATCTTCAAATAATAATTGATAACAAACACCCTCAGATCAGATCACAAACTATGCTAAGTGATAGAGCATGGAATTAGTTTAAAATGACATATTATATGTTAAAATCGGAGTCCGTATGAAAAAGATATGCTCATTTGAAATTCCAGGGACTAAATTGTAATTAAAATAAAGTTTTCCTTCAAAAACGTCCCTAAGAGGACTTATCTGTAATTAATAAAACTCGGAGAGCCTGGACGTAATTTACCCCTGGCGGGGGTATTTCTGTAATTTCTGAAAGTGCCAGGGGTATGGCTGCAATTTACCCCAGGCGCACGTGCCGCGCACATGCACCCGGAGGCTCGGTGGCGGAGGCTGAGGCTCGGAGTGGACGAGCCTTGGGTTCGGTCCCGGACCTAGAGGCTTGGGTCCGGACCTGAGGCTCGGCGGAGAGGTCGGAGGTTCGGGCGCCCCGAGCCTCGAGGCTGGGGCCGAGGCTCGGGGGGGGGGGCACGTGGCAGCACAGGGGCTGTCGGATCAAGGGCAGCACTTGCCCGATCCGACGGCAACTGTGCATTGCGAGGTCGGGCGGTGCCGCGGCGATGCGGGGGCGGTGGCGAGCGGGGCTTCAGCCGGGGCGGAGGCGAGGGCTGTCGACGAGCGGCGGAGGCGCCGCGTGAAGGCGGAGGAGCGGGGCGATGCGGGCGGAGCCGGCCTCCGCGGCGGTGGGCGATTGGCGGAGACGAGCAGCGGTTCCGCCGCAAGGGCGGAGGCGAGCAGCGGTGCTGCCGCAAGGGCGGAGGCGGCGAGGTGAGCAGCTGGAGGTCGGCGGGGGCTCGGCCGACACACGACCGAGCAGCTGGAGTAGGGGCGGAGCGTCAGGTGAACCGGGGCGGTGGTGCGAAGCTTGGCGGTCGGAGGCGGCTTTGGCGTCGACCTGCACGTGGTTAGGATAAAAAAAACGGAGGGGGAAAGAGAGTTGCCAGATGTTGGAGGAGGATGCCTCGACTCCGATGATGGCCTCAGCCGCAGGCGACGAGCGGCGAAGCTGCTGTTTGCCGGAGGGGAAACTACACGGAGATCGACTCCGCGGATCTCGCCTATGGAAGCCGCTGTCACCAGCTTCACGAGGAAGGGCCAATGCCGGAGACGAGGCTGGTGGGGGAGGTTTTATAGGGGCTAGCGGGGGAGGGGGAGGGGTGGTAACGGCTGGAGGTGGTAGATGGGTGGCGTTACATGCGCAAGGAAGAAGAAACGGCTGGAGAAGACAAGGGTCACGTGCACAGCACGTGACCCGGGGGGAGCGGACTGGAGAGAGGGTGGGGGTGCGACGTGGCACGCCCTGGGACTGCCACGTGGCACCCCCAAAAAAATTTCAAAATTAATAGCAAAGAAAAATAGAAAAGAAATAGCAGGAGACCTCGGATCGAAAAATTTCCTTCACGAAAGTTGTTCGTCTTGTCGAGATCTACAACTTTTATGAAGGACCTGGGAGCAAAAGAGGTCACCTGTGCAAAGTGATATTTTTGGTGGTTCTCCATGTATATGGAACACCGATTTTTGGGATTTTGTATTTTTTTGGTGGTTTTTGAGAGGATAAAAAATCTAAAAAAAATATGGTAAAATAAAAGAAAATTAATTACACACTAATCTAATTTTTTGGATTTTTAATAAGTAAGAAAATAGGAAAATAAAATAAAAGTAAGAAACAGACAACTTTTGTACAGACCGACAATGGACACTCGGACTTGGTCAGTTTCTTTGATTTCACTTTTGATCTGGATTTGGATTTTCATGTCGCTTAATAAAACTTTCATCAAAAAATATAAATGAAAAAGAAACAAAATTAAAAGAGTTAATTAAGCACATAAAATCTCAGGTCAAAATTAGCAAGAAGTTAAAATGCGCAAAAGAGGCCCAAAACCCAACTTTCACATATGAGCTCCGAATTTTATGAAATTGGTCTTGTTTTAAAGATATTTGAAAATGGAGTACTTTAAAAGTGAGTAGACCAAAATCGGACAATGTATGTAGGAGATATGCTCATTTTAGTCTGTCAGATGTGAAATTTGACTTTGGGATTATTTGACACTTATTGGGGTTAGTAATTTTTTTGTATTTTTTATTTAATAAGATTAGTAATATCTACACAATGGAGGTGGTTTTGGGTCAATCGGAGTTAGGATGAATTAACTAAAAATGTGAGAAGTTAGCGGCTTTTTGGGCTAATTTACAAATGGGATTTTTAATGCAATTTATGCTGATGAAATGCAAATATTATTTACACAAGTATGATGGCTAATAATGCTCTATTAATGATTAATTACAGGTGGATGATGGGGGACAGAGCCTAAATGACCAATTTTAGCATGATGAATACGAGATTCATCAACTACCACCACAAGTGATAATAACTAGAGAGAGGGAGAGAATGAAGGAAAAGAGCGAGGGAACATATAGAGTTGTGCTGATTCTTCTTCTTGGTGAATTTTGTCTTCGATGGTTGTAGAGGTGATTGACCATTGTCATATCTTGAATGATCATGCCTGATCAACCATATTCATGCTGGTCTTCCTCGTCTCAAAATCCTTCAAGATAATGTTAATGCATTATGCAACACATGGGGTCTAAAAGATCCTGTACTTGGTGGATTTTCTGATCATATAACCGACCTTCTTGAAGTTGTGCCATCGTCAACCACTTGCATGATGTTCTCGGGAAAGACCTCTATGATGACATATTGCAAGAGCTTATGTATGTATCTGTAATCCTTCACATGCAGAGATGTATCCACAGATCTAGCAGACATTGTCTTCCCATCACAATATACAAAGACATTATGATTTGCTTCCTTGTATATTATCATGCCCCAAGGACCTGGATACTCAACAAACCCATTCCCACGTACATAAGCTCCACATTCGAGATGCACACACTAGCAAGCAAGAGAGAATAACATAAAGAAAAGAATGAATATGAAATTTCTTTTCCAATCATTCATTTATTCACATAGTATACATTCCATATCCACAAAAAGATTATGTGTATGTATAAAAAGTTGCCCATACATTTACACAACCATGTCTCTCCCAAAAAATACAAGTTACAAGCAAACTCCGAGGACGGCTTATTCGAATCAAGATGCGGTGGCGGAGGAACAAGCTCAACATGTTACTAGCACACAGGTAGCCAGGTCCTCGACGATGGTCTCTATGGCCATGCCTCGTCGTCAGGAGGAAGAGGAGGCGCACATCGATGCCTCTGGTTCTGTGTGGAGGTTTGAAAGGAGCTATACGAGGAGGAATTGAAGGAGAAAAGAAAGAAAATGTGCTTTGAATATATAGATGGCTGGATGTCCTCTTACGATGAGATGGCATGCTTGCGGTCATGGAGATTCATGCAGAGCACGATACTGTGAAGAGGAAGGCTGGCAAGGAAGATGGAGGGCCGAATGGTTCGACCCAAGAGGGGGTTGTGGAAGGGGCTCCCTCCCAAGTAGGCGCACTGGGAAGTTGATGGCAAAACATTAGGGGATTGTTGGGAGAAAAGCATTCGTTGTTATTCCAAAGAACCCTAGGCTCTCTTATATATAGAGAAGGCCTATGTGTAAATTACATAAGATGGAACAAGAAAATAAAAATAACAGAAAAAGGTACATAGAATATAGTAATATCTCTACACTTCCCCTCAAGATGGAGTATAGATATCAATCATGCTCAGCTTGGAAGAACACTTCTGGAATGGCCCTCTGAGCAGTGGCTTGGTGAAGATGTCGGCAATCTGCTCTCCTGAACTGACATGTGAAGTAGAAATTAAGCCCTTTTGGATCATATCTCTAGTATAGTGGCAGTCTACCTCAATATGTTTTGTTCTTTCATGAAAAACAAGATTATTAGCAATGAATAGCACGACTTGATTATCACATCGTCGCTGCATGGGTAGAGGTACATCTATATGCATATCTTTTAACACAGCTCGAACCCACATCATCTCAGTACTTGCTTGTGCCATGGTAGCATTCCGAAGGTCTTCTGCTGCTCAGGAGTCACTGTAAGAGGAATGATGTTGTAGAGCTTCTCAAACATCCCTCGCAAGGATGTATATAAGGAGTGAAGAGGCCGTCCATTTTGCTTGACTGTAAATATGTCATGCTGGAGTTGAAGGATTTTCGTCTCATTTCGCACCTGTGAGTGTGTTGCAACAAGTATGTCCCACATCGCCTTGGCAGTGGGCTGCTGGAGAACATCATTTGCAATCTCCATCGACAGTATACCTGAAAGCCAGACTTTGGCGTATAATCATTAGCCTCCCAGGAGGCATAAACCCCAGTCTTCTCTGCCATCTCATCTTCGGTAAGAATGCGCTTCTTACCATTCGACTTCACGAGACTCATGAACTGCATTGCCCAGAGTTCACAGTTCATCCCATCCATCTTGACAATGGGTGTTGAACCTTTGAAAGCGCCTATGGAGGGCATATCAACCTTGTTTTCTGACATTTTGTCGGAGATATGGAACTAGGGTTTGTAGACCAAAGAACAAATGTCTACATAGATATCAGAGGATTTGAGTGCGTATGTAGACCTATGCACTCAAACCCGTAGACAGAAGAGGGCCGGCAACGGTAGGGGCTGGCGGCGGGGAGAGGCTAGCGGCGGGAAGGGCTAGCAGCGGGGAGGGGCTGGCGGTGGTCGAGGGCTGGCAGGGAGGGGCTGGCGGTGGGCGAGGGCCGACGGGAGAGGGTGGAAGGGGGGTGGGGGGGTGGCAAGAGAGATGGTGAGCCTAGGGTTTTGGCTCTGTTACCATGTTGGGAGAAAAGCATTCGTTGTTATTCCAAAGAACCCTAGGCTCTCTTATATAGAGAAGGCCTATGGGTAAATTACATAGATGGAACAAGAAAATAAAAATAACAGAAAAAAGGTACATAGAATATAGTAACATCTCTACAGGGATCATGGCAGAATCGAGAAGTTTGCCTGGTCTGGGGTTGGAGAAAGAGGTTCTCAAATGCGTGGGCATTGTACCTTTAGTTGGGCTTGAAGGTATGTATTAATGGTCATTACAACATGGAACACGAAAGGCTTTGAGAGGTCGGAAAAGAGGGTTGCTTTGCGGGATCTGTTAAGAGAGGCCAGAGCGGATGTAGTGTTGTTACAAAAACAAAGATCTCTAGAGATATTGAAGTTGTGTGGAAGGTTTTAGGAGGTGCATGGCTGCGAGGCTGCAGATTCATTACGCGATAAGGGGCGTTTGTGGGGGGGGGGGAGGTCCTGATGGGTTGGAACAAGCACAAATTGGTGTTAGAGGAGGATGAGGTGCTGAATAGACACTCTTTAGCAAAGAGGTTGTGCTGCGGAGACATACAAATGATGCCAGGGTGGTTATCACATATGCTTATAGATAGATGGATGGGGTGAATGCTTTAGAGCTGATCGAGGAACTGCTCTTGGTACATACGAGACTTCCCTCCGATGCGTGGATCATTGTCGGTGATCTCAACATTACTCTCCTTACGGATGATAGACTAAGACTGCGAGGAGGGTTAGATGTCGGCTTGAGGGAGTTGTTTTTCTTGATTGGGGAGCTTGGCCTTCAGATTGTGGATGTGGCTAGCTGCCATTATACTTGGAGAAACTTAAGGTATAGATAAGGAGTTAATCGATTCTTGGTTTCTACAGAGACTCCGCACCTCTTTCCTTTGAAAGGGCATGCTCCCAAGGGCTTACTCGGACCACACACCCATGGTCTGGTCTTTTGGAGAAGATGTGCGACCTAGGGCCTTTTTTTTGTTTTGAACATGCATGGCTCTTCAAGGAGGGATTTCGGGAGTTGGTTGTAGACTTCTGGAGAAATTGTTGTCCGGATGGTTCAACCACGACACATATGGCTATCAAGCTGGCAGAGCTGTGGAAGCATTTAATGGCATATAATAAGAATACTAAATGACAACAGTAGGAAAGGCAGAAACATGTACAGGAGGAGGTTTATAGATTAGGCAAGCTAGAGGATGAGCGTGAACTAGCAGAGGAGGAGATTGTAGTAGGAGTGAGTCACCTTGATGAAATATACTTGGAAGACATGAAGATTGAGATTGAGTGGAGGCAACGGTCTACGCAGTGGTGGCCAAGGACAAGTGATTCCAACATGGTTTTTTCACTCTATGGCAAGTGGACGTAGGTACAGGAATTTCATCCATTCTATCTTTGTGGGAGGAGAGGTATATCATGGTGACACTGTTGTAGGTGCTGCACTCCGATCGCATTTCCATGCTTTCAGTAGAAGGCGTAGTCATGCTAGGTGGGGTTGGCGTGGTAGAGGGGTTGGGGAGATATCGTCGCAGACAGAGTCTTTGATTTCAGTCTTTTCGGAGACATAAGCAAAGGAAGTTGTCTTCCACTTGAATGACGATGGGTCTTCTTGACCAGATGGCTTCCTGGTGCTTTTCTATAGAGAGCTTTCGGAGGTGGTGAATGATGATTTGATGGAGGTCCCTGTGCCATTAGTAGAAACAATGTGTTCAGTACATACCTGAGGCGTGCTGGATGACAAGGAAGGTGCATGAGTAGAAGGTAGAGTAAAGGGACTGCGAATGTAAAATGTGGTAGAAATTGGGCCAAGGTAGACGGTGGTGATGGTGGTAGTGGTGATGAAGGAGGTGACTGTGGCTCAACCTGAACAGGTGGTGGTGGAAGCAAAGGAGGTAGTGGAACAAAAACATCTTTGCCAAAGTCAGAGGTAGACAACCTGTCACCTGTAGGAGAAAAATACATGACAGACTCAAAAAATGTGACATTAGCACTCACATAATATTTTCTCCAGATAGAATCAAAACATATGTACCCTTTTTGGGTACAAGAATAGCCATCAAACACACATTTGATAGCTCTTGGAGAGAGCTTGTCACGACCAGGAGTAAAATTGTGGACAAAGGCCACAGACCTAAAGACCCTGGGAGTAAGGGAGAATAGGTCCTTCTCTGGAAACTCAATCGAGAAAGGAACCTTTTCTCCAAGAACCATGGAAGGCATGCGGTTCACTAAGTAGCATGCAACGAGGATCGCATCACCCCCAGAACGAATGAGGAGCTTGACTTTGAATCAAAAGAGTCCTCATGACATCAAGAAGATGATGGTATTTACGTTCAACAACACTGTTCTGTTGTGATGTGTATGCACAAGAAGCCTGGTAAACAATACCGCAAGACTAGAGGAAGTCAGACAACTGTAAAATGGAGAACTCCAAGGCATTGTCAGAACGAATAAACTTCACATGAGCAGAAAAAAGATCCTTTATTTCAATAAGAAATGATTTAATAACAGGACCAACTTTAGACTTATTTTTTAAAAAGAAAACCCAAGAAAGTCCGGAGAAATCATCTACACCGACTAGATAGAACTGATGTCCTTGATAATCGGGAACACGATTAGGACCCCAAATATCAAAATGAAATAACTCAAATGATTGTCTATTGTGGCGACTCTGGCTACTCGGAAAGGAGGAACGTTGGTGCTTCCCAAGCTGGCATGCCTCACACTCTAAGGTGGTATGAGTAGAGATCTGAGGGAGGACATGACGTATCTTTTGCAGAGGAAGATGTCCAAAGCGAAGGTGCAACATGAACGGAGAGACAGATCTAATAGGAATAATCACAGCACCAACAAAAGGAGGCTGGACCAGTCTGTAAAACCCTCGCTGCTCACGACCACATCCAATCACCTTGCTCGTGAGTATGCCCTGAAATACAAGAGAAGATGGGTTGAATGTGGCACAACAATGTAAATCTTTTGTAATCTGACTAATGGACAAAAGATTCATATGAAATGTTGGTGCATGTAAGACATTCTGCAGGCGCATCGAGGGTTCTAGGACAATCTCTCCCTGACCAACAATGGGTAAATGAACCCTATTTGCAATCACCACTAATCTACCATGAGGGATAAATATGTAAGAGCTAAACTGTGCTCGATCTCCGTACATATGATGAGACACGTCGGAGTCCATGATCCAGTCAGTCAAATCTGAGCTGCTACAACTGGTAAGTGCATAAGCTATACCTGAAGAACTCGTAGAGGCTCTGGCAGCGACTACAAAGTCTGAAGATCCTACAGCAGGTGTAGTTAGTGTAGTCATTATCTCTCTTAATCGAGAGACAATATCATCGAGCCTCACATCATGAGAGGGAGCCGAAGTAGTCTCAGTTTGCTCAGCTACACGGGCAGACACAGGATACCCATGCTTCTGATAGCATGCCTCCTCAGAATGACCTGGACGGTGACAATATGTGCAAGGGCCACGCTAACATCCTCCTCCTCGACCACGGGGTCCTCGCCCACGAAACTGTGAAGTACTCCCCCCTTCCCCTGCCGTGAGAAGCAGCCATCACAGAGGGGGTTTAGGCCATAGTATTTGATGAACCAGTGATTCTGCTCAGCCTCTCATATACTTCCTCCATCGGTGGTATCGTCTCTCCAGTAACCAGTCGAGTACGTGTTGCATCGTACTCAGAATCAAGAGATGATAGAATGACCCCAGTCATAGTGGCATTTCGGTATGCCTGTTGCTGCTCTGTGCTAGTAGTAATAGGCATAAAGCCATGGAGTCGCTCGAACATGCCTCGAAGATGCGATAAGTGGGCATGAAGAGGTCAACCATTCTGTTTGGTCGAGAATATGTCATACTGCAACTAGAGGATCTTGCTCTCATTCTTCGCTTGACCATATATGGCAGCGAGGACATCCCACATGGCTTTGGTCGTGGGTTGATTCAAAATATTAGTTGCAATCTCTGTGGTAAGCATCCCGGAGAGCCAAATACGAGCATATGCATCGTCTTGCTTCCATAAAGCATGTTCTTCAGTATTATCCGCTGGCTCTGGCTTTGTCATAATATGTTCTTTTGTTGCTACAATGTATGCGGGCGAGAAACTGCATGGACCATAACTCGTAATTGGTCCCACCCATCTTCATGATGGGGTCCGGGCCCTTGAAGACATCGTTAGAAGAAAACACTTCACCCTTGCTTTCTGACATGATGAAAAAAGCGATCACGATGGAACTCAATTGAGGATAAACCGCCAAAGATGATGTCTACACGATTATATAGAGGATTGGGCGTACATGTAGACTCATACGTCCATCCTCGTCAATCCTCGGTGCTTACTATGGTCGGAAAACATGATTTATAGAAATTGCGTTTTCTGATCAAAATCAGACCAAATCAGACTAAAAAATGTCCTAGGAGGGCTGGAAAATGACATATAATCGTGGATGAGACGCGTGATGGCGTTGGATGCGACAACGTAGGGCCGCTGCAATGCTGGCAGCATCCCTCGGGAGCCGACGATGACACTGATGGAGCCCCTTGGGGGCTGGCAGCACTGGCAACACCCCTCATAGGGAGAAGACGATGTTGGTGGGGGGCTGGTAGCACTGGCAGCACCCCTCGACGGCGGAGACAACCCACGCACCATCGACGGTGCTGGTTGTGCCCCAAGGGCTGGCAACGACGTCGGGAAAAGAGAGAGAAAGGGCTGGTGGTAGGGCACGGATTAGGCCAGGCTCCGGTCTAGGACCGTTGCTCTGATACCATGTGGAAGGAATAGAATCACTTACATTCATAGGACCCTAAGGCTCTCTTATACAGAATAAAAACCCTGGGTAAATTACATAAGAGGTACACAAAGGAAATAGAAATACGAAATAAACACCAAGAGATACAAATATCTCAACATAAACCGACCATAAGTTGGGATTTAAATATCCCTTGTGCATCATATGGACAAACTAGCGTGTAGAAGCAAAACCTCTGAAACTAGAATTCACAACGTAGTAGTATTGTGCAAGATGTCAGCCATCCTGTTTCACTTGAGACATCTCAACGCATATTTGCAGGATCGGAGCATAGTTTCTCTTCGTTAGAATACATAAGTCGTATATTGTCCTACATGCACTTGGCAGTCTTGTAGTGCACATATTGTTGGTGATACGCTGAACACAACTATTCGTGATCTACGCTTTGTCATTGCATCATCTTTCATCTATGGTGCAAAGCTTGCATGTTTTTGTTGTTGGTTCCACGTCGGTAATGATGTACTCTTTGTCATGATTTTCTATTATATTCATTGTTGAGTGAGATCAACGCACTTAGTTGCTTTTATCTAGTTTATTTTTTTATACCAGCTTTTATCTAGTTTATTGATGAGCTCAAGAAGGTTTCATCATTACCCCTTCATGAGTCAAGGAATCTACTATTTCAGATATGTTTAGCGAATATTGTAACCACAAACAAGGAAATCACATCACTAACTGGGTAAAATAATCAAGCTTTAGACACAAACATAAAGTTGTTCCAACATTCTGACAATCTACTAGATATTAGATTCATCTGAACAAGTAGTTTTCATGAGAATGATGAGAGATACCAAGGATCCAATGTTGTGCAGCTGTGAAGTATCTATCTATATAGAGTCCATTCTTCAAGAACTAGGGAAACAAAGGTCTATCTGCTCCGGTGGAGGCAGTGAACACGAGCATTGGAGGAATGAAGTTGCTGCTAATCAAGTGAAGCGCCTAACGCGTGGGTGCTCAACCGTGGCGCACTCAAGGTCTTTGGAAGGTAGCGATGATTGGAGTGATGACTGGTGGTGACGGTGCTGACTGGAGTTGATGATTGGCAGCGGTACTGACGGTGGTTAGTGGAGTGGAGGCAATGGTTGTTTCCTCATGATGGGCGACGACGATTCTGGAGGAGAAGGCGATTGTAACGTTGGAAGACTGGTGGTGATGACAGTGTTAGAGGAAAGGGCAATGAAGATGCCGTCCACTTGGAGGAGGAGGTGATGAAGACGGTGTCCGGAATCTTGATGGTGATGAGATTTAGGCGAAGAGAAACCTGATTGAGAGGCTCCCTTCTTTTCTTGAGATCTGCGCTAAATATTTCATTGTTAGTATTCAATGAAGGTCCCTTCCATATATAAGTGAAAAGGAAAAAGTACTTGAATACCCTTCACAGGAGAAGTGTATACAGGAAACAAAAGAAACTAACCCTATGAATTACAATAGCTGTTAATAGATGCCTTGATTCTATATCTCTCCCACTATTTCTTCTACATATCAGGACCAAAGTTTGTTATCTGTTTATCTGATTTAAAGGGTTACAATTTTACATAGATATTAGATGCCTATATTGTAGAGATAGTTTCGAGAATTATTATTGTTTATGTCTCTTGTTGCTATTTCTTTTTCTTATTTAGACATCTCTGTAATTTACCCTTAGGGCCTCTCCCTATATAAGAGAGCCTAGGGTTTTCCATGAATCATATAACGAAGACTCTTTTCCAACATGGTATCAGAGCCGCCCTAGGGCTCTACACCCACCGCCCCTCCTCTCCCCACCCGCCACCCTCTCCGCGGCGCACCTCCCTCGCCGCCAGCGCCCCCCGGCAGTCCAGCCAGCCCCCCGCCGACCTCCAAGCCGCCGCTAGCGCCTCCCCGCCGAACTCCAAGCCGCCGCCTGCGGGTTTCCAGCCCACCGGCGGTTCCAGCCCGCCCGCCTGCGGGCCCCTGCGGGTCCCAGCCCGCCACCCGTGGTCGTTGCTTGCCGCCGAAGGTTCCAAACAATCCATCCAAGGGCTGTAAGCCCTATCTCAAGCGTGCCCTAGTCCTCTACTTCATCCGAAATATGGGTTTGGGTGCGTAAAGTCTACCTACGCACTCGAACCCGATGCAGTTGGTGTAGACAGTTATCATTGTGTCTCCATACCCTTGTTCTTCTGTGAACTCCTCAGGATCCGGGTACCCGTTTATGACACAATTCGCCGAAATTCCATTTATGACATCGCATTAAAAACATAATTTTATGGGGAAATTTTTCGCAATGAATATATTTGCAAGTGACATTCGACATTCACATTCACAACCACAAGATAATAAAGATAAATATCACCAAGAATTTATTTCATTAACTTTCATTTCATTTTCAACCTGTACAATGTCTGAAAGTATATACAGTATATCCCAAAATCTGACTGAAGAGAAAAGAAGCATAAAACATTAACAACCGAACAAAAACTGAGACAAAAAAAATAACATACCGTCTAGTATAGACCTTGTCTTCTGGAACCCTGTATAACTACTGAACAATAGACTCCTTTCCTGCCATGCGTGCAAGGAAGAAAAGGAGTCACAAACGTGAATACAAACCCGTAGTTTAAAATAAATAACAAGTAATTTTATGTGCAAAAGAGAGCAAGTAGAAAGGTGGAATAAGCACTAATTACATCTACTTGCATAAGTAAAAATGTTTTCAACTGTTTGGTACTAAGTTCATTTGTTCTCCCCTTTTTCCCATTCTTCCCATATATATATTTGTATAAAGTTTAGATGGTAATCCCTGTGATCAAGATCTTATAAATATAATTGATGGCACATGAAGATGCTATTTTCTAGTCATTGAGATGATGCCATGATTTTTGGTAATGGACTGATATGGTGATGATTGATTTGATCCTTAATTCTACTTACTCCTTTAAGTTAGTGGATAGTCTGTGGTCTTGGTCTGTGTGTAACCTCACACTATGACTCTAAGGTATTAAAAGTACCTTAGGGTTGGGGGGCCTCCGTAGGCATGCGGTGTTGTGTAATGCACCCTAACTAAGTTCCCAACACGTCCACTAACTTATAGGGATTTCGAATCAGATTATAGTCACCTCCAATCAACTCAATTTTAATTGTAATTTCCTCCAAACCTTCACTCTAACTCTCTCAGATGCAACTCTTGATGATTTAGATGTAGATATAGATGATCTGGATGTAGAATCGCCAAGTCTGTTGGCGAAAGAAAACTCAAGCGGTGAAGAAGCCTACAAATGGCTCTTCCGTCTCGCCCTCTAGTTGGAAGGCCGGTCCAATAGAGGGATAGGTCTACTCCCCAACTACGCCACTGAGACGGGTGAGAGGGAATTCCCGGGAAGTCGCTCTAGAAAAATAGCCCGACCGGTAACGGGCAACCGAGCTCGTACGTAAAACTGAAAACCAAGGATCCCCCGCCTGGGTATCCTAAAATAGGGTCAGCGGAATGGTCTAAAATCAGGATCCCAACGAGGCGTAAAAACACTGCGAGCTCGCGTAAAAACCGAAATGGGACTGGGATCCTAGACCCGCGCACTTGGCGGCCGCTGCCCAAACTGGGCTTCCTTTCTTCCGCCCAGGTGAGGGTCACCGCCCCCTCGCACGGTCCGGTGTAAAAGGCCACCATGACCGGCAATATAATTTATAAGTCATTACTGAGTCACTATCATATAAATATGCTTTAGTATCGATTCATTTTCTAATTCAATATTGTAGCTTCCTCTAAATTCCTTGTTTATAGAAAGGAAGTTTAACAAGGACTCTTACCCGATCTCGTATTTCCTATAATTGTTTACTTGCTATAGATAATCCAAAACACAACATGTAGATTTCAAGTATGATGTAGACTGATTCATAGAAGATAAGAGTATATTGATGATTACTTTAGGTTTTCTAAACATGATCCAACACATCCGTCATAGCTTATAATTTATATTGCATGTGTCAAATCTAGAGGCTTCTGTTTTGTATTGTAATACATACACATTTCCAAGGTGGAAAAGGAGAGTTATACAAGTTTACAAATCTTGAACAATTTACATTCAGAACGAAAAGTTCCACTAGGTTTAAATGAATTTATATTACTTCATATGATTTTTCTTTTTTTTGAGAGATTCTGTTCAGAAAAAAAATGAGAAAATGAATAAAGGGGTCTATCTTGAGATGGCACTGACAATCCACCTCCAGCGCGGCCTGCATAAATGGTTCCGATTGGAGGTTGATTAATAGTAAAGGTGCATTTTACGAATAGGAAATCAGGTCATGATCTAGAGATTTGGACATCATCCATAATTTACATCTTTAAACAAACAACTATGAATCACTAAATCCTCAAATGATTTTGAATCCCAAGCGGTACTCCTGTTGGTCCTTAATTAATATGTTTATTAAAACTTGACGCTTATCAATAGCTTGTTATAAAATGATAAAAAAATCCCAGGCACTGCTTCTTATGTTGGGTGTAATATGTGCGTCTAGTTTTGTATGTGTATATATATATACACTTTCCAGGTTGGGCCTAATATTATCCATGACACTAACGTCGTCCTCATATTTCCAAGGTGGAATGAGAGGGCTCGTATATTTTAAAAGGTTTAACAATACGATCTCAGCAACAATCCTAACTAAGAGGGACCAGAATTTATAAGAAAATGTAAGTAAAACTTATGTGCTCATCGGTGATCCTTTTCTAAAAGTTACAGGTCTCTTCTATGATAAATCTACAATAGAGATCCAATTTATTCACAAACTATATCATAGCCATTGATTCGGATAAGCTTAGATCAACAATAGAAAAAAAATGGAAACCTGTGTTCGAATGAAATAATCAGGAACGATGAAATCATCAGATAGTTTCACATGAATTGAGTGGTAAACTGGAAGAAATGCGTAATCAATCGATGGTAAGATAATAGAAAACAGTGGATTCGAAAGGAATACATCTAAAATCTTGAGAAGAACGGGCAACTGTTCTCATCTAATTTATTATTCATCTTTGGATTTCAAGAGTAATAAATGAGGTCTTGACTTTGAGATATGAACTGTCCAACAAGAATAGGAGGTAAATATTTATTTCCTGGAATATCAATTTTGTTATTAGATAAATTTAGAGCAGATTAAAGACCCACTTAAACCAAAATACTCATATGCATTCATGATCTATTAACGAAATCCCAATAATGCCGAGGAAGTTCAAGATCACAGCAACCCAAACCAAAAGTAGGATTGGTTTATACAACTCATGGATGGCATCATATGAAGGGAAAGATTTGTGCATGCATGGCAGCAAGAGGAGAGGGTATGGACTTGTACCTAATTGCAACAATTTTTGGAGAAGATTCTCATGCAGGAGCTTGAAAGATGCTGGGCAGAAGAGCAGCTCCAGCAAATGCAGATGAAATGGTTGCTGTGGCTGTAGCAGATTCCAGAATTTGGGAGATAAATTTTGAATCTCGGGTGGGAATTTTAGGAAGAAATGGGAGTAAAAATGGGGGGAAGAAAAGGGGAGAGATCTTGACGTTGGAAGTGAGGAGAAAGAGAAAAAGAAAAGGGAGAAAAAGAAAGAAAGAGAGAAGGCTTCCACGTTGGGTTTCCTATAGCCATTTGTCCCCCTTTTTGACATTAGCCATGACATCAGCATGCTGATGTCAATTGGCTGATGTCATCCTTGTATTTTATATATATTTAAAAAAAACAACAACATGCAATCGAACAGACTACAGTCTGTTATTGTTTTATTTTTATTTTTATTGCTGAATTTAGAAGACAGTGTCTTGTTTGCTACTAAATGTTTTATTATTATTATTATTATTTTTTAGATTTTAAAATTGCACGTATGCGCACATCGAGTCTCCGATTTCGACGCGCAAAAACTCGATTTGATCGTCTCAGAATGACGATCAATATGAGTATAATATTGATATACTTCCGATGGGGTTTTGAATACCCGAAATTTTCGGATACGATTTTTGTTTAAGGTTAAATTTTACAAATTAAAAATATCAAACGACCTCCGATTGACGAACGGTCAATTCCGTTGGTCTTGTATCGTCGAATCGGATCTAATGATGGTCTCGGTTTGTTTCGCGGTTTCCGAATTTGCGTCGCGGCTTTTCACGGCACGCATTACGAAGGGACCAATTTTTGGTCGATTTCGCCCGAACGACTTTTGATTCATGATCAATTGGTCGTTTTAGGTTGTTTAGTATTGACCGACAACGTTTTTGGGTTCATTAGACGCAAAATCGGACGACTTCGGGTTTGATTGGAAACCGGATGCTACATCTTCTCCAAGCAGCAGTATGTCAGAATCAAAAGCCGATATGCCCTCCACCGGCGCATTCAAAGGTCCTGCGCCAATAGTGAAGATGGACGGGTCTAACTATGAGCTCTGGGCTATGCAGTTCATGAGTCTCATGAAGTCTAATGGTAAGAAACACATTCTTACCGAGGATGAGCCTGCAGAGAAGACATGGATCTATGCCTCATGGGAGGCTGACGACGCATACGCGAAAGTCTGGTTGTCTGGTACGTTGACGATGGAGATAGCTAACGATGTCCTCCATCAGCCCACTGCTAAGGCAATGTGGGACATCCTTGCTGCTACGTATTCGCAGGTGCGAAATGAGACAAAGATGTTGCAGCTTCAACATGACATTTTTACGATGAAGCAGGCCGGCAAACCTCTCCATTTTCTATACACATCCCTAAGAGGGATGTTCGAGAAGCTATACAGTACCATTCCTCTCACTGCTACTCCTGAACAACAGAAGACGTTTCGGAATGCAACCATGGTGGGCGTTCTACTTGCTGATCTCGATCCAGAGTATGATGCCGCCCGGTCGCAGATTCTAGCAGATGCAGTAATTCCTCAAGTGGAGGATGTCTACAGAAGGCTCAGTCGCATTCCAGTTTCCTCCAGCTCTTCTACTCCACCCTCATCAGCGATGGCAGCCTCGCGTGGGAGAGGTGGACCGTCTTCTGGACGTGGTCGTGGACGTGGCCGTGGACCTCAAGGAAGAGGTGGTCGCTTCAATCAGATGTGCTCGTATTGTCACAGAACTGGACACTGGGAGGAGACATGCTACTCTAAGCAAGGGTTCCCAGCATCAACACGGGTTGCAGAACATTCACAGTCTCCATTACTGTCTACTGCAGATCATAGATTTGACGAACTTGTGGCCCGTCTCCGTGATATTATGCCAAATTCTTCTGGTGATACATCTGGTGGTTCTTCAAATATTGCTGCCACAGCCTCTGCCAGTTCATCCGCCGCTGCTAGTAGCTCAGGTAGATCATCAACACTCATACCATCTCATGATATATCTGACTGGGTTATAGATTCCGGAGCCACACATCATCTCTGTCGAGATAGAGGTAGATTACATGCCTACAGGGATATTCCTCCCGGTCGTTCAGTGCAGATAGCAGATGGTACCCACTCACCTCTTATTGGACAGGGGGAGGTTTTCCTATCCTCCACTATGCAGCTACAGAATGTTTTACATGCCCCTGAGTTCTCAATGAATTTGCTGTCTATTAGTCAGATTACAAAGGATTTGAATTGTCGTGCTATATTTGACCCGTCTTCTCTCATTTTTCAGGACATACTCACGGGCAAGGTGATTGGCTGTGGCTCTGAGCAGAATGGTCTATATCGGCTGGTTTGGGAATCCTATGCTGGCGTCTCCTCTCACTCCGCTGGACCAGTCTCTCCTTACATTTGGCATCTTCGATTTGGTCACCTTCTACTCCAGAAAATGCGCCATCTTCTGCCCCAGATCTCTCCAAGTTCGTCGTTTCGCTGTGAAACATGTCAGTTGGGAAAGCATCATAGGTCTAGCTTTCTAGGTCGTCAGAGTCGGAGCAGTAGGTCCCCTTTTGAGTTGTTACATATAGATATATGGGGTCCGAGTCGTGTTCCCGATCACCAGGGACACAGGTTTTATCTTGTGGTAGTGGATGATTTTTCTCGTGTCTCATGGGTATTTCTTTTGAAGAATAAATCTGAAGCAGGAGATGTGGTCAAAAATTTGATTAATGAAGTGCAAAATGTTTTCTCTTCCTCAGTCAAATATGTTCGGACGGATAATGCCCTGGAATTTTGTACACGCTCTCTTTCTCAATTTCTTTCATCAAAGGGTATTATTCACCAAACCACTTGCGCATATACATCCCAACAAAATGGTGTGGCGGAAAGAAAGCATCGCCATCTCTTGGATATTACTCGTACCCTGTTGATTCAAAGTTGTGCTCCTATTTCTTTCTGGGGGGATGCTGTCCTTACTGCATGCTATCTGGTCAATCGAATGCCGTCCTCTGTTCTTGGAGAGAAGATACCTATCTCTCTTATTTTTCCAGACAAGGAGCTATTCTCACTGCCTCCACGTGTCTTTGGTGCTGTGGCGTTTGTCCATCGTCTATCTCCTGGACTTGACAAGCTCTCTCCTAGAGCAGTTAAGTGCGTCTTTGTTGGTTGTTCCAGAACCCAGAAGGGATACCGGTGTTATGATCCTACAACCGACAGGTACTTCGTCAGTGCTGATGTCACTTTCTTCGAGTCGGTTATGTATTTCTCGCCAGCTGGGGACAGAATGGTACCATCCACTACTACTGATGATATTTTTGTTCCACCACCACCTACATTGAGTTCGCCTGAGTCGTCCCCTGTGTCAGTTCCTATGCCACCACCACCGCCACCACCACCACCACCACCTCCACCTCCACCCAATCCACGGCCAATCATATCACCGTTCCCTATACATTATACGCGTCGGCCAGGTCCTGCTCAGACTACAGATCATCTAATCACTACGCCTCAGGTATGTTCAGATGGCGTTACTAACTTACTACTGACGGGTCAAATTCGGTACATATGCAGGATTCCTCATTACAGGAAGATACAGATGATGATCTGGATGTTCCGATTGCTATTCGGAAACAGAGAAGGAAATGTGCATCCTATCCATTTGTCTCACAGGTTTCCTTCCACCGGCTCACAGGTGATTTTCAGAAGTTTGCCACAACATTGTCTTCCGTGGATATACCACGGACATACCATGAAGCCTTGACGAGTGAGTGCTGGAGATTAGCTATGGAAGAAGAAATGAGGGCCTTGCAGTCCCGTGGCACATGGTCTTTGGTTCCTGCACCTCCTGAGGCATCCGTTGTGAGCTGCAAATGGGTCTTCACAGTCAAATATCATGCAGATGGCACGTTGGATAGGTACAAAGCACGCTTGGTCGCCCGTGGGTTTACACAAACATATGGCGTGGATTACATGGATACTTTCTCTCCAGTGGCGAGACACTCGACTCTCCGTATTCTCCTCTCTGTTGCTGTGGTTCGTGATTGGAGCATTTCTCAGCTAGATGTCAAGAATGCCTTTCTGTACGGGGACTTACAGGAGGAAGTCTACATGCAGCAGCCACCTGGGTTTACTGCTGAGGGGGAGAAGCATATGGTATGTAGACTTCACAAGGCGATATATGGCCTCAAACAAAGTCCGCGAGCGTGGTTCCAGAAGCTGTCCAATCTAATTGAGCACCAGGGATTCAAGAGGTCAAATGCCGATCACTCGTTGTTTGTCCAGAAGTCCTTGGCAGGTACGGTTGTCATTATGGTCTATGTGGATGATATTCTTGTTACAGGAGACGATGTTCAGGGCATAGAGAGGGCGAAGGCATTCCTAGGTCGTCAGTTTGTTACAAAGGACCTTGGAACCCTAAGATATTTTCTAGGGTTGGAATTTGCAAGGAATGCACATGGTTTGGTGATGACACAACGGAAGTACATTACAGACTTCCTGGTTGAGACTGGTATGGATGGGTGCAAACCATCAAGCATCCCCATGGACCTCAGCATGAAGTTGTATGATGGCGATACTGATGAAGTAGATAAGAGGAGATATAGAGAAATGGTGGGAAAACTCCTCTATATTACTATAACCCGTCCCGACATTGCATTTGCAGTTAGCCGGGTAAGTCAGTTTATGGAGCAGCCAAGACAGGTTCACATGGATGCTATACACATGATACTGAGGTATCTGAAGTCTTCTCCAGGGTCAGGGCTGCTATTCAGGAAGGGCACAGATTTATCCATCTCAGCGTGTGCAGACGCAGATTATGCAGGATGTCCTAAGGATAGAAAATCAACCTCAGGGTTTGCAGTATTCGTTGGAGGCTCTCTGGTTTCTTGGAAAAGCAAGAAACAAACTGTGGTGGCAAGGTCCAGTGCGGAATCTGAATATAGGGCCATGGCTCAAGCTAGCACGGAAATGATGTGGGTTCGCTCCGTATTAGAAGATCTACATGTAGTTGTACCTCTACCTATGAAGCTTCAGTGTGACAATCAGGCAACATTGTTCATTGCCAACAATCCAGCTTTCCATGAGAGGACCAAGCATATTGAAGTTGACTGCCATTACACCAGGGACCTGATCCAGAGAGGATTGATATCCACTGCACATGTTAGCTCAGGAGATCAAACTGCCGATGTATTCACCAAGCCACTGCTTAGAGGACCTTTCCAGAGATGTTCATCCAAGCTGAGCATGATCGACATCTATGCTCCACCTTGAGGGGGAGTGTAGAGATAGTTTCGAGAATTATTATTGTTTATGTCTCTTGTTGCTATTTCTTTTTCTTATTTAGACATCTCTGTAATTTACCCTTAGGGCCTCTCCCTATATAAGAGAGCCTAGGGTTTTCCATGAATCATATAACGAAGACTCTTTTCCAACATATATGGAGTGGTGCAACGTATATTGGCTAAGAAGGAAATTTTAAATTTTGCAGGAACTGAGCATTTCAGCATCAGGTTCACATCGTAGTTCGGACTCTGGGGATAGTTTTATGGTTAGAGCAAATACGTCTCCCAGGAAAAGCTCAAGTGTAGGAGCATGTAATAATATTGATGGACGAGATTCTATTGGTTTGCAATGTAGTGCAGGCAATGATATTGGTTTTGGGGATGAAGTGAGTAAGTCGACTAATACATCTTTTAATTCAAAGGCTTCTGGTTTCCAGTGGCAGGAGAGTCAAAACTCTTCGAGTAATCTTGCACATCGGCATATGGATTCATCCAAAGAGCTTCTTGAAGCTGCCCAAGAAACAATCGAGGAGCTACGTGGAGAGGCTAGAATGTGGGAGAAAGCAGCAAGGAAGCTCAAGAATGATCTCGAGACAGTAAACAAGGAGTTTTCTGATCAATCAAATCATCTGGGAGAGTTGGAGAAGGAGCTTTCCATTGTGTGCTTAGAGTGTGATAGTATTAAGTCTGAGCTTGAAGAAGTAAAATTATCATCAGATGAATCAGCAGTAAAACAAGTCACTTTGGATTCATCTGATTCTCAGAATGAGGATATATTTCATAAATCGAAGGAACTAGAAGAAGAAGTGAAATTACTTAAGGAATCCAATGCCACACTTAATCGACAGTTAACCAAAACTCAGGAATCAAATTTTGAGCTTCTTTCTATCCTTCAAGAATTGGAAGAGACAATCGAGAAACAAAGAGTGGAAATCGCAAGTTTTACGCTACGAACTCCAGAGTTAGATGCTCAAAGGGTTTCTGGTGGTAACTCTATGGACCTGGAGTCAGAAGAGGCATGCGAACTAATTTTAAAAGAAAAAAACTCAGTTATTTCACCCATCAACAGCTCTAAAGCAGGGTCTTATGCTGCCGGTGATCCTGATTTGGCCAAGGAAGTGGAGGCCTTGAGAATCAAAATAGGAGAACTTGAAAGAGACTGTGCTGAGCTTACTGAAGAGAACATTGAACTATTGTACAAGTTTAAAGAATACAACAAAGATACAGGAAAGCTTAAGAGTTCCCTATCCAATTCATTTCACTACACTATTTCTAGCGTAGACGGTGTACATGGACAAGGATATGATAATGAATCTCAGAGTGAGGAATTCTCAGCTTTCCCCATTACCATCCATTCTGAAGAGTTTGAGAAAGAATGCACTGATCATGAGATTGATTTGCAGCATTTCAAGGATAAAACACGTGAACTCGGTGTCAAGCTCCAAATGTCCCAACTAAAAGTAGAAGAAAAAAATTTTGAGATAGGTGAGCTGCAGAAAAAGCTGGAAAATTACTTGCAAGGTGAGTGGGTCAGCTCTAATGACATTTCCGAGAAAACAGAAATGCTTGATGCTATGAACATAAGGGAAATGTCCATGCTATTTTCTGAGATGCATAAAGAACTTCAGAAGCCCATTTCACGTGTGAAAAGTCCATGGTTTGAGGATGATGCTTACGAATTAGCTGAAACTGGCACTTATATCAACCCTAACTGTGCCACCTTAAAAGAAAAGGCACATGATATTTTGCACAACATTTTGGAGCTCGATAAATTACTAGGTGCGAAAATTGCAGAGTGCAGATTTCAGTTCCTAAATGAAAGTGCAGAAATTAGAGACAGAAGTCGCACCCTCCAAAGGCATCCAGAATATCCGGTTCTCCTTGATAGCGTGAAAGTGAAAGCACATTCAAATTGGCAGAATATTGATGAAACAACTGAAAGAAATCCACCATATGGAGATTTTGCAACTAACTCAGCACTCAAAGAAAAGATAGGTGCACTAAAACAGAATAATATGGAACTAGAAAATTTAATTAGTCAGCTTAATAATGAAAAGGTGAAGTCAGAAGAAGAGTTGGAAGTTGCACGTAGAGAGTATGGCACTTTGTCTGAATCTTTGGAATGTTTACAGCAAGAAGTCCTTCAGCTTACTGGCAATTTGGAGTCTCAAATTTCAGCAAGTAAGATACTAGAGAGAATAATAGCAGAAATTGAAAGTGGAAGGCATGAACTGGAAACTAATGTATCTGAGCTTGAGCAAGAAAATGTTCATTTATCGGAACGAGTATCTGGTCTGGAAGCGCAACTAAGGTATGTGACAAATGAGAAGGAATCAAACAGACTAGAGCTTGAGGATTGTAAGTCTTTGACTTTAAATCTAAAGAACGAAATTAATAAACTAGAAGCTGAAATAGAATCTCAGAAATCAGAACTGAAGCAAAGGCTGCAAGAAACATACAAGAGGTTGTTGGAGGCTCAAGAGGAGTCTGAATTTCTCAAGAGTTCACATTCCAAGTTAGAAGTTACAATCGAAAGCCTGATTGATGAAAGTAGCTCTCTCCAGAAGATAAATGCAGATTTGAGGAGGCAGAAGCTTGAGCTGCATGATAAATGCACAATTTTAGAAGCTGAATTGAGTAAATCAGATGAGAAGATTTTGAAATTTATGGAGATAATGGATGGTTTAGAGTCTAAACTTGAGTCTTTTCAGAAAGGTACAGATCTTAAAGAGAAATCCCTGGTTTCACAACTGGAAGTTATTTGTCGGGAAAACATGGAGCACGGAGAAAAATTGGTTAATGCACATATCACGATTAAAAAGATGGATACTGAGAAGATGGATGAAATTGAACGCCTTAAACATGAGGTGGCACTTTTGACCCCTCGGATATCTGCAACTGACGAGGAAATGCACCAAATAGGTTCAGCTGCAGTTTGTGAATTGTCTGTGTTACGTGCTGACAAAAGCAAACTCGAAAATAATCTCCAAGATTTACATCTTAAGGTCCAATCACATGAAATGGAAATTTCTAATACCAGAAATGAATATGAAAACAAGCTTCAGGGCATGATTGTATTGCTCAATGCCTCCAAGCAAAGTGAGGAAATGCTTATGGATGATATTGGACACATGAGGAAGCTGGTGGAAGAAATCAGATGCAAAGAAGAAAAAGCAAAAAGAATCTCAAATGATCTAGAATTAAAGCTTAAAACCTCAGAATATGAAAAGGAACAATTGAAGGAAGACATTTCTAGTTTAAAACTCCATCTTCAGAGGATCCCTCAATTACAAGAAGAAATACTCTCTCTTAAAAGCTCACTTGATGCTGTAAAGTTTGAGAAAGCTAAGGTAGAAGAATCACTGCAGTTGCTTTCTGGTGAATGCCAACAAGTGAATACTGAGAAGATATTATACATTGAAAAGATGACAGCCATGCAGAAGGCTCTATCAGAAAGTGAAGATGCCAAGTTGAGCAAAGTTGCCTTGGAAGAAAAACTTATGCGCTTGGAATGTGATCTAACTGCAAGGGAGGCATTGTCAGCACATGATGCAGAGTTGAAAAACGAAGTACATCGCATGAGGAGAAGTAATAGCCAGTACCAACGAAAGATACAGTGCCTTGAGGAGGAGAAAGATGAGCTGACACGTAGAGTACAAGGTCTCATGGAAGGGCCCAAGTCAGGAAAGGCTGACAACCAACTTTTTTGCCAGGTATGATGCACTATTGTTGAGGAAATTCAAGCTAAGCTTACTACATACATATTTGCTGTCAGGATTTTTTAATGTGACATTTTTGACATCTTACACTTGCCTCTCTGTTCAACTTTGGTAAACTTCTTCGGTTAAGTTTTTTTTTTTATATAAAAGATCATTCCAACCAAGAATCTTTCCCATCATTTTCTACGCCAAATCCATCATTCTCTACCCAAATCTTTCCTCGCTTTTCCACTCTCTTGCATTCTCTTCAATTAAACTGAAGTTGCATTTCCCACACAGACAAATGGATGTTCAGTTTGCACCTTTCACCATGATTCAAAGTCTTGCATCCTCATAACATGTTCTTCCTGGCACACCTCAACGAAATCTCCTTATGGGATTCTGGGCTGACTGTTTTTACTATGAGTGTGAATAACTTGTGGGCTTTTTCAACTCCACTATGTCTTCTCCACACTCTTCCACAGTCTATTCTGGAAGATGATATCAAGTATCCATAAATATCTAGTTTATACTTTAAAGTAGTGTTTGATTCATGTAGGACTCTTTCAAAATATGTCCGGACATAACTGTTGAGAAAAGTGAGGAGTTGCGTCATCTGGTTAGTTGTATCTATCCAATATCCAATTATACACCTCTATTGTATTTGTTGAGAGAAAACAATGAATTGCTTATTCATGAGATTCTAGGGTTCTCTTATATAGAGGAGAAACCTGTTGGGAAAATTACATAAAGTGAAAGAAAAGAGAATATATAAAAGAAACAAAAGATAACTAATATCTCAACACTCCCCTCAAGATGGAGCGTAGATATCAATTATGCTCAGCTTGGAACATCTCTGGAATGGTTCTCTGGCTAGGGACTTGATAAACATGCCTGTTGTCACTCCCGACTGAGCTAACATGAGTGGTGGAGATGTAACCCTTCTGAATCATGTCTAGAGTGTATTGGACCTCGATATGCTTGGTCTTCTCATGGAAGGCTGGGTTGTTGGCAATGCAAAGAGCAGTCTGGGTCACATTGGAGGTGCATGGGAAGAGACACCTCAACTGCTAGGTCAGTAAGTGAAGGATATAGAATAATCGTCAAGCGCATCACGGAAGCGTGAGCGTCGTATCGAATACGACGAAGAACAACTAGTCAAACTAGTTGTTCTGTGCAGCGGAATGTAAAATTTTTTCATGTGATGAAACCACATAATCCAAGAACGATTCTTGGATCGTTTCATCTAGAACCACAACAAGTATAAAGGAATACCTCTTGAAGCGTGGTTGATCGAGTCTCTACGAAAAGGGACCTCCTGTCTCAAGTCCGATCGTCGGAGAAGAAGCTTGCGAGCGCGGGGATGAGTCGCGTGATCCTCGCAATCCAACGAGTTGATCCAAGCACGGTGAAATCCTGATCTCATCGTACGAGATAGAACGACTTCTTCACGAGCGTAGTACTCCAAAGAAGACGGAGAGCCGAAGAACGTCGAAGCGGCGGTGCGGCGACGACGAAGCTCTCCTCTAGGGTTTTGGTGGTCGGCCACCAAAGAGAGAGGGAGAGGGTTGACGTGTGGAATAAGAGAGAGAAGAGAGATGTGCTCAAAAGCATAACCCTAGAGAGCATGGTATGCCTCTCTATTTATAGGGTTTTGGGATCCATGGATCTCAATCCATGGGACACATAAAATCAATGGATGAGATTGATTTATGTTTAATCCAATGGTCAAGATTGTTGTTGGTAAAAACCAACAACTCATGATTTAGTTTAGATCAAATATATTTGATAAATCAAATACAATTCAATCCTAAATTAGATCAAACAAATAAGGAGACAATTACCATGAAGATCTCATCTCCCCATGGAATATAGTGGACGGCCACCAATTCCATATAGGACTTGGTAGCCGTCCACTTGTTTCCAAGTGGGGGCAATCTCATGAAATCTCATGAGATTGCATATCTCCATGAAATTCTCCATTATTTATTCCAACAACTTTTGTTGTGATATATTCTTCAAAAATAATTCATAATTAATTTTGAGAATATTGCAATCTTACCATTGGAAATTTGTGAATCACATTCACAACCCAAAACAAAATATAATTTACATTTTCAATTAATTATACAATGTGTATCCACTATACATCAATAATTAATTAAGAAATATAAATTATAATTAGCTCTCTCTAATACATTATAAATCATATTTATAATATATTATGAATAATTGGATATTGCTATCTACATTATTCTTATCCACAATAATTAAATCACATTTAATTATATTGGATAATTTCCACATACATCAAGATAATTAAATCACATTTAATTATCAATTTCTCAATGCTTAGATCTATGGAATTATTATTGAACCCTTTCAAGAATAATGTGATTTCTCCGCAGATACTTGGAGATAAGGACATTGCGATTGTATTATTCCACGTATAGTGACTTGGATATTGAGATTAGATCTCAAATCCAGATCTTGGGCCTCCCATAGATGTTTGATTAAATCAAGACCGTAAATATTATCTTCTCATTGCTTCTGAATCACATTCAGATCAATGTCCAACATTTGGACCAAGATCAGATCACTTCTCTACTAAGAGGAGTCACTAAAATCCAGACCCGTTTCATCACTCCCTAGGAATGGAAGCGTCATGGTTATACAACCGTTTATGATCACATCACCCTCAGGTATTCCCAATACCTGTACATCCTGCATACTGGAAGATCTATGATAAACCTGAAGATATAGATCAATTTTACACTATCATCTTCAAGGTTTGATCACCAAGTTTCTCAATCTTGGTCATTGGGAATTGGTATAGATAATATGCTTTCCCAAAACATATATCTTACCTTCAAATTCATGTCATGCTTCCAAAGCATGACGACCATGCATGGAATTTGATCAGTCCTAATACCTCATGAGTGAGCTCATGTCTCCCGGTTCACATGTTAACCTGTATGATCCCTTATAGAGATCGTGTTACTCATATGTCCTTATATGTACACCAGCTTTCCAGTGTATAGACCTTGGTTAGGTCATCAACCTATTGGTCTGCCAAATGTACATACTCAGACATATAGTAACACATCTGTCTCTGGTCAGAGGATGCATGCCTATGCTGTGACAGTATTCAACATAGGTCTTTGGTTATCTCGATCTCGTTAAGTCAACCCATTGACTCAACTAATATGACACCTCCGAATTACTATTCCCATGCAGAGGACCTGCATCAAGAGGTCGGTCAGATATCAGCCTAATGAGAAAGGATTGCTATCTCCTACTCAGGCTGGAGATCATCACTTAATAATCATTTAACGGTGCTTGATGAGTCCTCAATCTAACCCTTTAGATATTCATCCAAGCACCAGCTTCTATGATTTAATATTTGAATCAAAAACTGTATGATTATTTTTTTTTGAATAAAAACAAGGGGGAGCACTCCCAAGATGGGAGTCACCGCACCGCAAATTCCATTGATATGCAAAAGGTTACATCAACCGGATACCTAGAAATTGTACAAAGTGTTACACTGCGCCACCACATTTTCATAGTAAAAACGCTGCCCTTTGAAAATGACATCATTTCTACCAAGCCATATAGCCCAAAGTAAAAACAACTGTATGATTATTGAGATGGCCATGGTACATAACCCTAGTTGTACAAATGACCTATTATGCAAATTAATTATTCTTCATTTCAGATCAGGGAATGATATTCGCAATAACATTTATTGCATAATGGCTCGCCGTGGGCTCGCATGTCCAACAATCTCCCACTAGCCCAAAGAGCCATTAATGGGTTAATCATTTAAACGCACACTCATGTGACAATCATATGCTATTTAGAAAATAGCTAGGTAAGTTGATCAGTCACTCTGTTCCCAAAAGACTATGCCAAGTCCTTTTATGGTACTTGCATATCTCCTAGTAACAATGCTCGCATCCAATGCGAATGTTGCATCTTATGCAACCAATACTCAATCTTGATAAAGCAGTTATAGTGTCCTTGACACTATTGCTCAGTAATTATTATAACTAGTATTTCATTAATCCTTATCAGAATACCTTTATTCCTGGAGATCTCTTTCTTCTAAGGTATCCAAAGTTAAGACCTTTTAGATCTTTATCTATAAAGTCTTAAGTTTTTGAAGATAAGACTTTGGGATCATTATCTCTAAGTATTGTCATCTTTGAAGATTTTGTTATTACTGCAATCAAGTGTTTTATCTCCATAGTAGAATTAGCAACACTTTACTACTCCCACTGCGTGGTAGATATCTGGCTTTTGTACACATCTAGCATACACTCAGCTTCTTGTAACTGATGCACAAGTGCAAGCAGTTCTAGCATTCACTTTCTCAACTCTTTGAGGTGCTATCACTTTAGATAGGTCAGTACCAAATCTTAAGGGAAGAAAGACTTTCTTGGAATTTTCAAGAATGGAATATGTCCAAGGTGTACTACAAATGTGACGGTCCCAATAACCTCTTCTCTTTGCTTCTGAACAACTTCAGAACTAAGATCTAAGAGGTATCCTTGAAATCATATTTCAAAATATGGAATAGCCAGTCTATAAAACATTTATTATCATCCTTATATCATTTTTAAAAATGATTGGGATATTATCTACATTTAGCACGATGAACACAATGGCACTCCCACTAAGCTTCACATGGTTCATCAAGATTCTATTTGAAATCATAACATTTATAATTTCATCAAATCTTATGTTCCAACTATAAGAAGCTTATTTGAGTCCATAGATGGAGTTATTCAACTTGCACACCTTGCTTTCCTCAACCATGAAGCCTGGGTCTACTACTTATGAATATCCTTGGAGAGGTATTCATAGAGGAATGCAATCTTGACTTCCATCTCGAAGATGTCAAAGTCAAGTTGTGAAGCTATAGTTAGCAATATTCTGATGGGTCTAACATGGTCACCGAAGAGCAGGTCTCATCGCAAGCAATGTCTTCTCTTTCGGTGTGTAGCTCATGGCTACGAACTAAGCTTTGAAGGTATCTACCTTATTATCAGATTCCCTTTCTTTTGAAGATCCATTTACACCTTTATGGGTCTTACCCATATAGGTGGATCCTCAAGGGTCCATATACAACGCTTGTATATGAAGTCTACCTTAGACTTTTATTGCTAACATCCATCTTTCCATGTCATGATCCTCAGGAGCTTCATCACATGAAGTCCAATCATTGTCAGACTTAACTGACACATGGAATACATCCTCAAACTCATTTGAAGAGGTATTAATGTTTCATCTTCAATTATCCTTTTAGTTTCCTATTTCAGGAGCCTCATTATCATCTCAAGATTTAATGAGTTCCTTTACTTCATTTTCATCTTAATTCTCAAGAGTCTCAACCTCTAAGAATCACATTCTCAGAGATGAGATCTTTTAAGAATCTCAAGGTCATAAAGTAGGTATCCAATACCATCCTTTATTTTCCTAATGAAGTAGCACTCTCTAGTGCTCGATTCCAGCTTACTTGCATGAAATCTTATTAAGGATATATAATGTAGTCTCTACTACATACATACCTGGAAACTAAGAGATAACTATGCTAAGATTAATCATTTATCAAATCATGTCACACATGATCTAATTGTATCTCCCTACAACTATATTGAGTTTAGGTGTATTAGGAGGATTGAGATAGAAATGATATTCATATCTCCATAAGGTATTCTTTGAATATATCTAACAGGTACAAGCTACCTAGGTTAGATCAAATTCATTTCATCATTTTTCAAAATTTGGTTCTAAACCAAAATTATGAAATCTTTGAACATTTCAAAGTTTTCTTAGGTGAAGAGAAGAAATCTCATATCATACATAATCATCAATAGATATCACATATCCATAATGTTTACTATGATATAGATGATTCACATACATCGATATGTATGAGATCCTGAATACCTTGACATCTTACACCTTTCCCAAAAGAATGGTGTATTGGACATTTTACTTTAAATACAATATTCATAAGTATGTAAGATTTGAAATTTTAGACATTCTAAAGTTTCATCTCTTGTCTATTGATCAAATCAACAAGCATATGTCCAAAACTTGATGCCAAATCATTGTCAAATGATCTTTATCCTCCTATTGATCTTATAAGGTTTAGCTTTCAGTATTAGAAATCTTAGTGAACCATTCATTAAATTTCTAATTTAGTAGAGTCCACTAGATGCCAGATTACTATCTGAAATATATCCATCATAACTCTTTATGATATGTTTATTCCAGAATTCATGTTTATTTCCAACGTTTAGAAACAAACAATGAGTGTATTCTAATATCTAGGTCATAGAGATATTCTCTAAGACTAAGGGCTCTCCCACTGAAATTAAGAAGTCTATCAATCCAACAGAGATTGTTGCAACAATTACATCAATATCCATGTAGATGACTATTAAACCTTAAGATCAGATTTCTAATCTTCTAATATAATATATGCAACCAATTGCAAGTGTCATTAGAAGATTGGGATACAATTATCAGACTTTATCTTATGAAATAAGAAGTCAAAGTAAATGATTATATGTAGATTATTATGATGCTCTATCTGAGTCCTTCACTAAGGATTTTAGACAGACTTGATAGTCATACTATCAACACATCAACTTATTGCAGTATTGGCATTCATCCAATTCTTTGGATGTCATATGGAAGTCACAGAAGTACAATCAACTCTTTGACTTTCCTTCTCACACGAGTCCGACCCACGCTTCCACTATATGCTCTCTTTATCTACAAACAACCATTGTTCAAGACAAAGAATTTCTTATGTTGAATTCAAAAGAATTCAATGTGAGAGCATTTCAACATTTATACATGCTTCACTAAATTAATACAATATGAATATTATGAAGCTTCATGAATGACTAGAGTATAGACAATAGAACGATGACACTCATCATGTCTACAAACATCTTAACTCTTAAAGACTTAAGTTCAGGTAGGTATTCAAACATTGTGAATACATCATCTCTTATAGAGCCACCATTCTGCATAATGCAGTGAACCATTTCATTCATGATTAAATGTCAAGAGCACATATGTATGCCAGAACATCTTCTTAGAATTTTATAAGGATTATTTGATAATTGCGATCATCATTGACATGCCACTTCCAAAGTACATTCGATGAGAGATCAAGACTATAGAGACATACAAACCCTAGGGTTGTAGTCCTATTGTCTATTTAATTGTCACTCATCATTATTATGAGGAAACTTGCACATTGCAACCACATACATTATGTATCCAACTACAAGTACAATATATGGATCATGAGTCCAATCCATGATATTTTACTGGCTATTATTGAATATAACATTGAGCGGGTTTAATGAATGATTATCTGAAATAAGAAATTTGCATAAGTGTATATATATTTATATATATACATATTTTACTTTGATTTAGGAGTTTTTATATCAAAGTTGTCTTGCCTTGTCAATACTGAAAGTTCATTCCCTTAATCACTTTTAATGTAAGAGATATACTTACCATTATATCTCAAGCAAGATCTGGGATCTCCTTCCTTATCTTTGTCACATCCCAATAATATGAGAATCTGCGACTCCAATAAAGAGAAGCGGGAACACATTCCGCCTTGCAAGTCCAACTTGCATTTCCCGATTCGATCTTTAACACATGGGCCTACCACCCCTAAGGTGATGTTGACCCGTCGTTAATTGAACCAACCGTCAACAGGAATAGTACTCGTTATGCACCATCCAATATCGTCCCAATAATATGAGGATCTGATATTGGGGTCACTACGCATACAACCTTACTCTTTTGAGAAGCAAAGAGCCCGATCCAGATGCACTTGCATATAGGAGCTGTCACTTCGTACATGCGTCTCCTATATGCAATCCACGGAAACCCTTCGCCTTGACGGGAGACCATGGATGCCACTTATGTGATCCTCCACCTCTTATTCAAATTTTAATCAATTATCATGAATCATATTCATATAATTAATTCTTTCAAGGGAAATAATAACTCTATTCATCATAGAGTGTTTCAATTGGACATAATTAATTCAATCATATCAAAAATTGATTATCAATCCAATTCAATCAACAAACTTGATTGTTTTCACTTGAATATATATATGGTATTATCTCAAAGTACGTATTTATTCGAATTTTAATAATTAGAAAAGTACATCATGATCTCTCAGGCATCATTCGTTCCTTACCCGCTGTCATGGCCAGTACCGGCGGGAGTGGGACGGACCGCAACCGGTGCGGCCCGCTACCCCAGCGATCCCCGACTAGACACCATATCCGCCTCGGGAAAAAATAATATCGAGTTAATCACTTTCTACTTGAGATGATCATCGGTTCTTCAACTGAATTTATACCATATAGTAATAATTAAAATATTTTTGATTATAAGGAAATTTGCTAGACAAATTCTCAATCCTATTCAAGCAAGGAGTTTGATGATTGTGTTTCCAATTATGATCTAGATAAAATCTAATCAATTTTTTGGTTGAGGCCAAGTCAATTAAAGAAATAATCATCATATTAAATATTTCTCAAATATTTTCCATAATTATTTCATGAATTAACAATTAATTTCACTAATTGACAATCACATGGTTTTTTGATTAGGACTGTAATTTCAGCAGTGACCCCTACTTACTAAAATTAACATATCTCAATCAATTTAAATTCAAATTAGACAAAATCAATTTTCAAATATTGCTAATTTGATTTAGGACAGAATCTAAGTGATATTTCACGCATTTTGAGGCAGATCAAAACATTAATTAACTCATTAATCATGTTAAGATTCACAGTTGCCGCAACAGTGAATACATGTTCATTAAAACAACCAGATCTCGAGCAAACGGAATCCAAATTACGTAAACTCAGATCCTATGGTTTCCTTATTTAATGGGGAACAAAATACAAGTGATTAATTCATGTTTAAACATTTTAAACATGGCCTAATTTATTCACTAAACAGATATGCGAAAATCAAATGCGACAAAAACTTTCGCGACCTTAACGAACCCAAGTCGTCCTAGGTTTGCGGATCGTATCCAAAACCATCGACCTAAGGATCTGATACCACTTGAAGGATATAGAATAATCCTCAAGCGCATCACGGAAGCGTGAGCGTCGTATCGAATACGACGAAGAGCGACTAGTCGAACTAGTTGTTCTGTGCAGCGGAATTTAAAATTTTTTCATGTGATGAAACCACATGATCCAAGAACGATTCTCGGATCGTTTCATCTAGTACTACAACAAGTATAAAGGAATACCTCTTAAAGCGTGGTTGATTGAGTCTCTACGAAAAGAGACCTCCTGTCTCAAGTCCGATCGTCCGAGAAGAAGCTTGCGAGCGCGGGGATGAGTCGCGTGATCCTTGCAATCCAACGAGTTGATCCAAGCACGGTGAACTCCTGATCTCGTCGTACGAGATAGAATGCCTTATTCACGAGCGTAGTTGTAACATCCGGATCCGAATTAATTGAAGCTCATGTCAAGAAAAGGATGTTGCAAGCAAATTTGGATCTCCAAAGTGGAGACATTCAAAGGTACATATCTCTCTTCACTTTACTTTCATTAAAGTCAATGTTGAAGTTTCTAATTCAGTTTTTTTTATGTTGCTATCCATCAGGTATTTTATCTATTGTTGTATGTTAGATAAAGCCACAAATCCCTCCAAACTTAGAGGATCAAAGGTACAATCTTTCTCCCTCCTCTTGCTGCCTTCCATGCATGATTTAGCCTATAAAATTTTTATTACAAAAGCCTTCTAGGTACTTGGGGTTGGGACATAAAAATCTCTTAACTGAAATTATATTATAAGAAAGTATTGGTCATATCAAACTCACAAATAAGCCAACTTTTGGTTCACCTGGACTTCATACTGGTTAATAGAGAAAATGCTTTGATGTAATTAACTCCATACGTATAAGAGAATTCTTTTACTAAAAGCCCCTCTTTAAGCCAATCAAGCTTACCATCAAGTGTATGCTCTATAGGAAATAACCACCGACAGGAAACAAGAGTGACATTCAAAATAAAGGGCATGAGGTTAGAGGAGCATTCTTCTTATCATTCATGACCTGACTTCAGTTAGAGTTTTGTAATATATCAATATAATCTCTTAGAATCAATACAGTTAACAGTACATCAATGGATTGCATTCGGGATCAGATAAGTCATTACTCGTAATTATTAGAGATAGAATGGTGAACATATGATCTCACCCCTTCACATAGGGAAACCAACTGAGGTAAAGAAGCATCTTGAGCAATGTTTGATGAAGGGCTAGATTTGGATTGTTTATGAATTATGATTATGCTGCACTATTGAAAGTTCACATTCCCACCACATGTAGAAATCTTAATCACGTTTATCTATACCATTGTAACTTTGTGTAAACTAGGTTGGGAGAGTGATACCTTCTGAACAGATTTTTGGATAGAAGTTCGAAATTAGATGCATATGTCCATTGGCTACAATCGCTCGAAATTAAAATCTGCTGAGGATTGTTTAATTAGTGAAACTCTTGCTTCACAAATGAACATTGTAAGCCTTGCAACATATGACCCTGCTGCCACATTTTTTTTATAAAAGACTATGGATGGCCTTATTATGATCGACTTCTATCTACCTATGAGACACTGCTCGAATAAGAGGGCTTAATCATCATAGACAATCTCCTTGATGCCACTGGTTAATTTCACATGTACAAACATTGATCGGATTTAATATCTTACTTATATAGGAGCAAATATGATGATCTTCTGAGAATTCATCTTTTAAAATATTAGAACTCTTCTCTCAAAGTCAATAAATGATTTCTCAAGATCTTTACGAATAAGAAATCATCAATCAATTGATCATTATGTATACTCTACTATTCATACAATTTATTATATATATAGGATGTTATGGTAAATGATCAGAAAACACCCCTCTTTTGATGTCTCAACTGGAACTGGTACAATTGAGACATGATTCTTGTTTAGGTACCATATAAAATAAAATGATAAAGACTAGCTAGATCCATATCCAAAGCGTAGATGGTGATCTTATGATTTTAGAAATAATAAGATGTGACCACAAAGACCGATCATCTTCATAAATTAATCTTTTAGGTATACTCTACTATTTATACATATCATCAAAGATAGGTAGTGACAAAATACCTAGAATTGTAAAGTTGACCATTGAAGAGATTGAGAAATGATGGGGTAGATGAATGAGTGAAATCAATGCTGAATCATTATATCAATAAGATCGTTGATCAAAAAGACCTAGATCTGTACAATCAACCACATAAAGGATTAAGAAAGGATGAGGGATCAAGTCATTGATGACTGATAATTAAGAGTGCCAGTCATGGTGACCTTTACGCCTGACTGTGCGAGGGTGCGGTGACCCTCAGCTGGGCGGGAGATTAGGAAGCCCAGTTAGGGCAGCGGCCGCTTGGTGCGCGGGTCTAGGATCCCAGTCTTTTTCTCGGTTTTCTCGCGAGCGCTCGTAGTTTTTACGCCTCTCTGGGATCCACAGGTTTTCTTTTAAAGACCAGTTCCGCTGACCCTTGTTCATTAGGGTACCTAGGCTGGAGGACCCTTGGTTTTTTTTCGAGCTCGTTAGACCGTACCGGTCGGGCTGGTTTTTCTTTTAGAGCGATTTTTCCGGAAAGTCTTTCTCACCCGTCTTAGTGGCGTAGTTTTGGAGTAGACCTATCCCTCTATTGGACCGCCTTCCAATTAGAGGGCGAGACGGAAGAGCCTTTTGTAGGCTACTTCACCGCTTGAGTTTTGTTTATTTTTTGCCAGCAGACTTGGCGATGCTACATCCGAATCATCCATGTATACATCTGAATCCTCTATGGCTACATCTGAATCAGTTACAGTTGAATTTGGAAAAGTTACATTTGAGATTGGATTGAGTCACAAATGAGTTTGGCTAAAGTTGAGATGAATTACAGTTGAGTTGGTTTCATGGAAGCTTGGTTACAGTTAAGTTGGTTGTAGTTGTGCTAGTTACTTTTCCGCCAGTAATTCTTGATGAAGAGAAAAGATCAGTTTATGAAAATCATCCTTATCAGATTTCGATCTACTACCACACCCGTTCGAAATAGCTAGTGGACGTGTTGGGAACTTAGTTAGGATGAATTTTACTCCACCGCATGCCTACGGAGGCACCCCAACCCTAAGGCTTCTTTACTGCCTTAGAGTCATAGTGTGAGGTCTTATCTAGACCAAGACCACAGACTATCCACTAAGCTTGAGAAATTCAATATGAAAAGAATCAAAAACATCAGACTCATCATTTACACTTTCTATGGTCTAACCTTATGACTCACAAACATCAAAAGAGACCCGAATAATCTCGACCATGTCAATCATTAAATACTCAAGATATCATGATCAATTCAATCATGACAGCCATTGAATAAATCATTGGAACATGAAATTGATGGGGAAGAATGGAAATCATATACAGTTTTATACTGGAGTCACATCTTAGAATCATAATATGAGGTCACACTCAGATCAAAATCCTAGATTGTCCACCAAATGTGATTGATTGGATAAAAACCAAGAACAAAGACTCAACATCCACATCTCAAGATCCATTAAACATGATTTATAATTAATTAAAAGGTGACAGTTTAAATATGGATCTTATAATCTTTGTATAAAAAAATGATTAATATGGGTAATTAATGTAGGATGAGTAGAACTGGTGTTTTACATACCAAACAACTTGAAAGCATGTTTCATTGCAAGTATCTCTATATTTTATTTGTCAAGGCCAATTTACTTGCTTTCTTTTGGAGCCACTAAATTTCCTGTTATTTTTAATTAATTAAGATTTACTCAACATTTGTTGATGTTCTTTTCTCCCTATTCCATGGATTGCAGGCACATTACCTGCACCGTTGTATTGGGAGAGTTGAATGTCAGTTTTTGATGCAAAACATACCAGGTATGTATGTTATAATTTTGTTCAAGGATATTATAAATGCTATTATTTCTCTTCTGATAAAATTGGGATGCATGTACATAATGCAATTTCTGTTGTTACATGTTAACTGCTATGGAATTTATGCAATATAAGTGTGACATGTTATAGTTCTGTGGTTTATTGGTTAATTTGTGAATGTCATTCGTAAAAAAAAATTCCCCTAATTTTCAGTACTCTAATGTGGTCCTTAGCGAACATGATACTATGTCTGATATGTAAACGGGTTTCCCAGATCCGGGAAGGAGCGGGCCGCACAGTTTGGTATCAGAGCAATGGTACCCTGCTAAATACATTAGTAGTATTATAGTTCCGATCGCATTAGGTCTTGGATAGCGACCGTTCTTTGACTTGTCGCGAATCTGAAAGGGAAATATGACATTCCAATTTCCATAACCACATATGTCACCGATTGCAACGAATTTCCATGTTGCATCCCATGAAAAGAAAAAGCATAGTTAGAAATATCCATGACCATTAACTATTAATGATATCGGTTCTTATATAGAACCATGGCATCCTGAACCGACCTTTCTATGTTTTAATTAATTCTGAAGCGATAAACGAACTCCGAGTTTCTAGCTTCAGTAGGTAGAGTTGCATATGCCATAGATCGTCCTTGTCACATTCGTAGGCCAGGTGGCCAATTGTTCATCATAAAGCTGATAGTAAACGATTACCAATGTTGATTGGTAGTCACGGGATGATCACATATTTTATACCATTATAGTTTGATGAGTTTGACCTGATATTTGGCATGGATTGGTTGTCAACTCATCATGCCCTGGGTAATCACTTCATGAAGACGGTCGTCTTTAGTATTCCAGACTTACCCGAGTTTACCTATAAGGGTACATTACATGACTCTAAATGAAGCACATTTCAGTATTGAGAACTCGGAGACTCATACATCGAGAATACGACACATTCCTAGATTTTGTCAGAGAGATCTTACAGAGCTGATGGCTCAGAACATCATGATAGTGTCATATTACTCTGATGTGTTTTCAAATGATTTGCCAGGTTTACTGACTGAGAGAGAAGATTGAGCTCGAGATCACGTTACTACCAGATAGACAACCAGTCTCGATGGCTCCGTATCTCATGTCACTGGCTGACCTGAGAAAGTTGAAGGTGCAACTACATGAGTTATTTGACTTAAGTTTCGAGAGGCGAGCACTACATCTTGAGGTGCTCCCATTCTTTTTGTCAAGAAGGGTGGACTAATGAGATAATGCTTTGGCTACTAATAATTGAACAAGAAAACGATAAACAATCATTATCCACCGCCACACATTGATGATCTAATTGATCAGCTACATGGATCTTCGATGTTTTCAAAGATAAGATCGATCTCCGGTCTAGCTACCATTAGCCGAAGATACAAGAGTCAAATATTCCGAAAATAACATTCAGGACTCGATATGGACATTACGAGTTTATTGTGATGTTGTTTGGGCTCACGAATACACATGCAACATTTATGGACATGATGACCATGATTTTTCGTCCATATCTGACAAATTGCGGTTATGTTCATCAATGATGTTCTGATATATTCTCAAAATAAATGGAATCATGAAAAGATCTAAAGATAGTCCTTGACACATTTCAAGAGCATAAGTTGCATGCCTAGGTGAGTAAGTATGAGTTCTTGTATCCTAGATCTCATTCCTTGAACATGTCATTTTTGGAGTATGTATCACAGCTGACCTTGCGAAGATTGCAACAATCATGTCTTGGAAGCGACCCAAGATAGTTACTCAAATTCGGAGTTTCCTTGGACTAGTGACCTATTACAGACGCTTAGTCAGTAGTTTTTCCCAAGTTGTTCTTCCCTTGACACGATTGATACAGAAGAGAATTCCTTTCATTTGGAATGATTCATGCGAGCAAGTCTTCAGGATACTGAAGGAAAGATTGACGACTGCGAATACACTTGCATTTCCTTCAGAAATTCAGGATTTTGCAGTATATACTGATGCCTCAAATGAGGATTTAGGAGCGGTTCTGATGCAACAAGGTCACATGATTGGTTATGCATCATGTCAATTGAGGTTGTATGAGCGGAATTAACCCATCCATGGCTTGGAGTTGGTGGCGATTATCTTCTCAAAAAAAAACTGGCATCACTATCTCTATGAGGTGAATTTTGATATCTTCATAAATCGCAAGAGTTTGAAGTACATCTATGATCAGAAAGAGCTAAACATGAGACAACATCGATTGTTTGAACTACTGAAGGATTTTGAATACATGATCTCTTACCATTCTGATAAAGGAAACGTGGTGGCAGATGCGCTTAGCAGGAAAGCTCACGCACATACGACAAACTAGCTCTAGCTATATACATGAGATATACTCGTAACTTTGACTAATGGACATCCTCATAAGAGTGCGTCTACATCTACTGTCATACCTCTGCGATTCAGCAGTCTTTGGGATTGCATAATATAAGGATACAGGACATATCCTAGAATTTGAGACAGATGCATGCGTGTCATCAAGGACAAACGTGATGATTTTGTGGGGACTAAGTCTATTTTATGGAAGGTTGGCTGGGTAATTGCGCCCAACAATGAGTGGTTGCGCAGAGATATTCTTGATAAGGCACGTAGTTCATGATTGTTTATTCTTCTTGGCAACACAAAGATGTACCGAGATCTAGGTCTACATTCTGGCAGGACGGAATGAAGCGAGATGTAACATATCATGTTAGCAAGTGCATGATCTATCAGATGGTCAGGGCTTAGCATATGAGACCACCATGGTTGTTATGGTCTCTCCCATTCCCAAATGAAAGCGGGAAAGTATCTCTATGGATTTCATCATCGGATTGCTGAAGACACCGGGTGACCACAATTCTATCGGGTCGTTGATAAATTGACCAAATCAACCCATTTCATACATGTCAGCATGACCTACACAACATCTAGGACGGCAAGATTTTATGTGCAGAACATTATCAGACTTCATAATATACCATGCGAGGCAGTATCTGACAGATTGACAGAGACTCGATGATTACATCTCTATACTGGCACCAGTTTATGTCAACACTTCAAACAGAGATGAAGACGAGTTCCGCATACCGTCCTCAGACCGACGGACAAAGCGGACACATTATTTAGACACTTGAATATTTGCTACGTGCATGTGCTCTAGATAGGAAAGGGTCCTGTAAGGACCATCTGACATTGGTAGAACTCACGTACAACAACAGTCATTATCCAGTATTGGTATGACATCATCCGAAGCCCTATATGGGCAGAGATGTCTCGCATCTCTCAGATAGCATGAAATGGGCGAACACACTCTTTACTCTGTAGATCTCTTCGGGAAGGGACTACGAGAACTATTGATCGATCTTGTAAAGGAAATTCTTCTGATGACTCAAAGCTGCTAGAAGAGCTATGCATACCGTCAGAAAAGAAATTTGGAGTTTCATGTAATCCGATCCTCTTCTCTTAATTGATTCAAATTGTAACTTATCAATATTTAACTTAATCCTTCATATTGATGGAAATTCGTGAAAACACAAGAAGGAGATTGAGTGTTTCTACGAGTATCTCCCATGAAGGGAGTACAGAGATTTGGTGCTCATAGCAAGTTGACACCACGATACATTGGATTATTTGAAATTTTTAGTCGTATGTGTAAGGTGGTCTATTGAGTAACCCTTTCTCCACACATTATCAATTTAAGGAATTACGAGTACAACCTTCACCACGTCATCAGCTACGAGAACCTTGACGTGGAGTCAAATTTGATTTACAAAGAGAAGGTCAGTACAAATACTCGATGGTGTTGTGAAAAAAAAAGCTTCACAACAAAGAGATTCTCCTAATAAAGGTGTTATGGCACCGACATGATGTCAAAGAGGCACCATGGAAGACAGAAGTGGATATGCGGGCACGATACCCACAACTCTTTCATTTGTTGTCAAAACAAGCCCATTTAATTATATATATTGAAAGAACACGGCTTGTTTTCCCTTTGAGGTTTTTATGGGTTCAAAACCCTTTGAGGTTTTTATGCCCAGATAAGATCCAAACAAGACACAAAGTGACCTTGACCCGAGTCTCGAGGACGAGACTCCCTTTGAGGTTTTTATATTTGTAACATCCGGATCCGAATGAACTGAAGCTCATGTCAAGAAAAGGATGTTACAAGCAAATTTGGATCTCCAAAGTGGAGATATTCAAAGGTACATATCTCTCTTCACTTTACTTTCATTAAAGTCAATGTTGAAGTTTCTAATTCAGTTTTTTTTATGTTGCTATCCATCAGATTTTTATCTATTGTTGTATGTTAGATAAGGCCACAAATCCCTCCAAACTTAGAGGATATAAAAGGTACAATCTTTCTCTCTCCTCTTGCTGCCTTCCATGCATGATTTAGCCTATAAAATTTTTATTACAAAAGCCTTCTAGGTAATTGGGGTTGGGACATAAAAATCTCTTAACTGAAATTATATTATAAGAAAGTATTGGTCATATCAAACTCACAAATAAGGCAACTTTTGGTTCACCTGGACTTCATACTGGTTAATAGAGAAAATGCTTTGATGTAATTAACTCCATACGTATAAGAGAATTCTTTTACTGAAAGCCCCTCTTTAAGCCAATCAAGCTTACCATCAAGTGTATGCTCTATAGGAAATAACCACCGACAGGAAACAAGAGTGACATTCAAAATTAAAGGGTATGAGGTTAGAGGAGCATTCTTCTTATCATTCATGACCTGACTTCAGTTAGAGTTTTGTAATATATCAATATAATCTCTTAGAATCAATACAGTTAACAGTACATTAATGGATTGCATTCGGGATCAGATAAGTCATTACTCGTAATAATTAGAGATAGAATGATGAACATATGATCTCACCCCTTCACATAGGGAAACCAATTGAGGTAAAGAAGCATCTTGAACAATGTTTGATGAAGGGCTAGATTTGGATTGTTTATGAATTATGATTATGCTGCACTATTGAAAGTTCACATTCCCACCACATGTAGAAATCTTAATCACGTTTATCTATACCATTGTAACTTTGTGTAAACTAGGTTGGGGGAGTGATACCTTCTGAACAGATTTTTGGATAGAAGTTCGAAATTAGATGCATATGTCCATTGGCTACAATCGCTCGAAATTAAAATCTGCTGAGGATTGTTTAATTAGTGAAACTCTTGCTTCACAAATGAACATTGTAAGCTTTGCAACATATGACCCTACTGCCACATTTTTTTATAAAAGACTATGGATGGCCTTATTATGATCGACTTCTATCTACCTATGAGACACTGCTCGAATAAGAGGGCTTAATCATCATAGACAATCTCCTTGATGCCACTGGTAAATTTCACATGTACAAACATTGATCGGATTTAATATCTTACTTATATAGGAGCAAATATGATGATCTTCTGAGAATTCATCTTTTAAAATATTAGAACTCTTCTCTCAAAGTCAATAAATGATTTCTCAAGATCTTTACGAATAAGAAATCATCAATCAATTGATCATTATGTATAGTCTACTATTCATACAATTTATTATATATATAGGATGTTATGGCAAATGATCAGAAAACACCCCTCTTTTGATGTCTCAACTGGAACTGGTACAATTGAGACATGATTCTTGTTTAGGTACCATATAAAATAAAATGATAAAGACTAGCTAGATCCATATCCAAAGCGTAGATGGTGATCTTATGATTTTAGAAATAATAAGATGTGACCATAAAGACCGATCATCTTCATAAATTAATCTTTTAGGTATACTCTACTATTTATACATATCATCAAAGATAGGTAGTGACAAAATACCTAGAATTGTAAAGTTGACCATTGAAGAGATTGAGAAATGATGGGGTAGATGAATGAGTGAAATCAATGCTGAATCATTATATCAATAAGATCGTTGATCAAAAAGACCTAGATCTGTACAATCAACCACATAAAGGATTAAGAAAGGATGAGGGATCAAGTCATTGATGACTGATAATTAAGAGTGTCAATCATGGTGACCTTTACGCCTGACTGTGCGAGGGTGCGGTGACCCTCAGCTGGGCGGGAGATTAGGAAGCCCAGTTAGGGCAGCGGCCGCTTGGTGCGCGGGTCTAGGATCCCAGTCTTTTTCTCGGTTTTCTCGCGAGCGCTCGCAGTTTTTACGCCTCTCTGGGATCCACAGGTTTTCTTTTAAAGACCGTTTCCGCTGACCCTTGTTCATTAGGGTACCTAGGCTGGAGGACCCTTGGTTTTTTTTTCAAGCTCGTTAGCCCGTACCGGTCGGGCTGGTTTTTCTTTTAGAGCGATTTTTCCGGAAAGTCTCTCTCACCCGTCTTAGTGGCGTAGTTTTGGAGTAGATCTATCCCTCTATTGGACCGCCTTCCAATTAGAGGGCGAGACGGAAGAGCCTTTTGTAGGCTACTTCACCGCTTGAGTTTTGTTTATTTTTCGCCAGCAGACTTGGCGATGCTACATCCGAATCATCCATGTATACATCTGAATCCTCTATGGCTACATCTGAATCAATTACAGTTGAATTTGGAAAAGTTACATTTGAGTTTGGATTGAGTCACAAATGAGTTTGGCTAAAGTTGAGATGAATTACAGTTGAGTTGGTTTTATGGAAGCTTGGTTACAGTTAAGTTGGTTGTAGTTGTGCTAGTTACTTTTCCGCCAGTAATTCTTGATGAAGAGAAAAGATCAGTTTATGAAAATCATCCTTATCAGATTTCGATCGACTACCACACCCGTTCGAAATAGCTAGTGGACGTGTTGGGAACTTAGTTAGGATGAATTTTACTCCACCGCATGCCTACGGAGGCACCCCAACCCTAAGGCTTCTTTACTGCCTTAGAGTCATAGTGTGAGGTCTTACCTAGACCAAGACCACAGACTATCCACTAAGCTTGAGAAATTCAATATGAAAAGAATCAAAAACATCAGACTCATCATCTACACTTACTATGGTCTAACCTCATGACTCATAAACATCAAAAGAGACCCGAATCATCTCGACCATGTCAATCATTAAATACTCAAGATATCATGATCAATTCAATCATGACAGCCATTGAATAAATCATTGGAACATGAAATTGATGGGGAAGAATGGAAATCATATACAGTTTTATACTGGAGTCACATCTTAGAATCATAATATGAGGTCACACTCAGATCAAAATCCCAGATTGTCCACCAAATGTGATTGATTGGATAAAAACCAAGAACAAAGACTCAACATCCACATCTCAAGATCCATTAAACATGATTTATAATTAATTAAAAGGTGACAGTTTAAATATGGATCTTATAATCTTTGTATAAAAAAATGATTAATATGGGTAATTAATGTAGGATGGTTAGAACTGGTGTTTTACATACCAAACAACTTGAAAGCATGTTTCATTGCAAGTATCTCTATGTTTTATTTGTCAAGGCCAATTTACTTGCTTTCTTTTGGAGCCACTAAATTTCCTGTTATTTTTAATTAATTAAGATTTACTCAACATTTGTTGATGTTCTTTTCTCCCTATTCCATGGATTGCAGGCATAATACCTGCACCGTTGTATTGGGAGAGTTGAATGTCAGTTTTTGATGGAAAACATACCAGGTATGTATGTTATAATTTTGTTTAAGGATATTATAAATGCTATTATTTCTCTTCTGATAAAATTGGGATGCATGTACATAATGCAATTTCTGTTGTTACATGTTAACTGCTATGGAATTTATGCAATATAAGTGTGACATGTTATAGTTCTGTGGTTTATTGGTTAATTTGTGAATGTCATTCGTAAAAAAAAAATTCCCCTAATTTTCAGTACTCTAATGTGGTCCTTAGCGAACATGATACTATGTCTGATATGTAAACGGGTTTCCCAGATCCGAGAAGGAGCGGGCCGCACAGTAGTACTCCAAAGTAGACGGAGAATCGAAGAACGTCGAAGCGGCGGCGAAGGCGACGACGAAGCTCTCCTCTAGGGTTTTGGTGGTCGGCCACCAAAGAGAGAGGGAGAGGGTTGATGTGTGGAATAAGAGAAAGAAGAGAGATGTGCTTCAAAAGAATAACCCTAGAGAGTATGATATGCCTCTCTATTTATAGGGTTTTGGGATCCATGGATCTCAATCCATGGGACACATAAAATCAATGGATGAGATTGATTTATGTTTGATACAATGGTCAAGATTGTTGTTGGTAAAAGCCAACAACTTATGATTTAATTTAGATCAAATATATTTGATAAATCAAATATAATTCAATCCTAAATTAGATCAAACAAATAAGGAGACAATTACCATGGAGATCTCATCTCCCCATGGAATATAGTGGACGACCACCAATTCCATATAGGACTTGTTAGCCATCCACTTGTTTCCAAGTGGGGGCAATCTCATGAAATCTCATGAGATTGCATATCTCCATGAAATTTTGCATTATTTATTCCAACAACTTTTATTGTGATATCTTCTTCAAAAATAGTTCATAATTAATTTTGAGAATATTGCAATCTTACCATTGGAAATGTGTGAATCACATTCACAACCCAAAACAAAATATAATTTACATTTTCAATTAATTATACAATGTGTATCCAATATACGTCAATAACTAATTAACAAATATAAATTATAATTAGCTCTCTAATACACTATAAATCATATTTATACTATATTATGAATAATTGGATATTGCTATCCACATTATTCTTATCCACAATAATTAAATCACATTTAATTATATTGGATAATTTCCATATACATCAAAATAATTAAATCACATTTAATTATCAATTTCTCAATGCTTAGATCTATGGCATTATTCTTGAACCCTTTCAGAATAATGCGATTTCTCCGCAGATACTTGGAGATAAGGACATGGCGATTGTATTATTCCACGTATAGTGAGTTGGATATTGAGATTACATCTCAAATCCAGATCTCGGACCTCCCATAGATGTTTGATTAAATCAAGACTGTAAATCGAATTTTCTCATTGCATCTGAATCACATTCAGATCAATGTCCAACATTTGGACCAAGATCAGATCACTTCTCTACTGAGAGGAGTCACTAAAATCCAGACCCGTTTCATCACTCACTAGGAATGGAAGCTTCATGGTTATACAACCGTTTATGATCACATTACCCTCAGGTATTCCCAATACTTGAACATCCTGTATACTGGAAGATTTATGATAAACCTGAAGATATAGATCAATTTTACACTATCATCTTCAAGGTTTGATCACCAAGTTTCTCAATCTTGGTCATTGGGAATTTGTATAGATAATATGCTTTCCCAAAACATATATCTTACCTTCAAATTCATGTCATGCTTCCAAAGCATGACGACCATGCATGGAATTTGATCAGTCCTAATATCTCATGAGTGAGCTCATGTCTCCCGGTTCACATGTTAACCTGTATGATCCCTTATAGAGATCGTGTTACTCATATGTCCTTATATGTACACCAGCTTTCCAGTGTATAGACCTTGGTTAGGTCATCAACCTATTGGTCTGCCAAATGTACATACTCAGACATATAGTAACACATCTGTCTCTGGTCAGAGGATGCATGCCTATGCTGTGACAGTATTCAACATAGGTCTTTGGTTATCTCGATCTCGTTAAGTCAACCCATTGACTCAACTAATATGACACCTCCGAATTACTATTCCCATGCAGAGGACCTGCATCAAGAGGTCGGTCAGATATCAGCCTAATAAGAAAGGATTGCTATCTCCTACTCAGGCTGGAGATCATCACTTAATAATCATTTAACGGTGCTTGATGAGTCCTCAATCTAACCTTTTAGATATTCATCCAAGCACCAGCTTCTATGATTCAATAGTTGAATCAATAGTTGTATGATTATTGAGATGACCATGGTACATAACCCTAATTGTACTAAGGGACCTATTATGCAAATTAGTTATTCTTCATTTCAGATCAGGGAATGATATTCGCAATAACATTTATTGCATAATGGCTCGCCGTGGGCTCGCATGTCCAACAGTAAGGACAGATCTGATCCATGTCATCTATGTACTCCTCTGTGCTATGGTTCTATATTCCGATTATGTACTGGATCTGGAGACCACATTCTGCTTCTTGCTCTTCCATGACACCAAAGAACTCCCTATGAACACTGCAAATACAGAGGTGGACTTCTGGTCCTTGGGGCACCTCGCATAATCTGCATCTGCGTAAGCTATAACTGCAAGGGATGTGCCTCTGCTAAATAGAAGATCAGTGGCAAGTGAGGTCTTCAGATACCTCAGAATCATATGGACTGCATCAATATATGCTTGTCTAGGCCGTTTCACGAATTGACTTACTCTGCTCACTCTAAAGGGTATATCTGGCCTATTGATGGTCACATACTTCCCAACGAGGTCCCTGTACCTCCTCTTGTCTACCTCCTCAGTGTCATCATCATACAACTTCATGCTCGAATCCATAGGAGTAATAACAAGCCTGCAATTTGCCATGCCTGTTTCAGAGAGAAGATCTATAATGTACTTCCTCTGGGTCATCACAAAACCTCGCTGGTTCCTGGCAAACTTTAGTCTAAAGAAGTAACGTAGATTGCCAAGGTCCTTGGTTACAAATTGCTAACCGGGTAAATCCTTAGCAGCCTGGATGCCTTGCTCATCATCTCCTGTAATAATGATATCATCAACATAAACTAGTATGGCTCTCTGAGACCTCTGAATAAACAATGAAGGATCTGCAGTAGATGTCACGAACCCCTGTTGTTCTATTAAATCCTAGAGCTTCTGGAACTATACTTTTGGACTCTGCTTAAGGCCATAGATCACAAGTACGTCTCCGCTTCCGTAGAGCAATAGGCACATCAAGATCACCTGCCTCCTCAACCTGTAAACCACCCTCCTGAGAGGGCATCTGCTCATCCTGTAAAGAATCCTGCTGCATGGACAAATCACTAGTGCCATCAATAGAAACAATATTCTCATCACATACCTGTGGCGCGCTGGATGATAGGGAAGGCCCATAAGCAGGGGGGATTGTGCGAGGCTTGCGAACATAGAAATGTGGTAAAAGATGGGCCAACGTACTTGTTGGAGTATGTCTTATGCGTCACTTATCTTGTAGATGGGTAAATGGATCTCTCCAGGATCCATTTACCATATCCAGTGGTTTAGTCCCACATCTACCAACTGTGGGATGTGGAGACTCAGTGAGGGCTATATAAGAAGCCCTACGCCCCATGTATCCAGTGAGAAAAGCAATAGACTATCAACCTTTGAGGCGTTCTCCCCGTAGCTTCATCCTGCTCCTTAGGGAGTAGGGTTCCACGTTAAAATCCCAATGTTCTTCATATTTTATATTTAATTCTCTGATACGCTTCCGCTTCATATTTTCTAACATGGTATTAGAGCGGGTCGTTCTTGGTTGATTTTTTGAAGTTTGTTCTTGAAGATTATTATTTTTTTATTGTTCAAGATCGTCAATGTTCGAGATTCTATATTTGATTTTAGGGTTTCTTCTGAAATCCTAATTCTGCATATATATTTTTTAAAAGATTCGAAGTTCTGAATATTGACTACAACATCGCATTCTAGGGTCTTTTGGAAACCTTTACTATGTGCATCTTCTAAACGCATATCCATGAAGCCCTCACAAATCCATCCCATCTCGATGGCGGAGACACATCTCTAACGGGACTAAACAACATCCAGGCGGCTACACCCACAATCTCATCTCGCTGGCGGAGGTGCATCTCATGGCACAACAAAAGAAAAGGGGAGGCAGTTTCCAGCCGGAGTCCAGGCTGCCGCCGTCGTCCAAGTCAACCTCTCACGAGCAACAAACCTCCGCCTTCCCTATCTGCTGCAGCAGACCTCTCTCACGAGATGCCGACCTCTTCGCCTGCCTCCTCGATCTGCTGCAGGCAGCAACAATCCTCTCCCAGCTCGAGGCGGAGTTGTGTCGCTCCTCTCCCAGACCTCCTCATTGTGCCGCTCCTCCCAGGCAGCCGACCGCTCCGCCCGCCTCCACGATGCCGCACCTCCTCTTCAAGCGACACCTCCTCCTTGTACTACAACTGCCAGGCAATGCTGCTAAAGGATCCGTAGCGCTATGTGAGACCCAACTTCTCTAGGCGGCTCGACCTACAGGCGGCGAGACCCAACTTCTCCCTTAGATCTTCAGGCGGCACGATGCCCATTCCCGATTTCCAGCCGCGGCGCCGACCTTCTCCAGCGTAACGTATTGGCGGCGAGCGGCGTGCGACGTGCTCCACGCAAAGCCCCATCGGGGAGGGGGGGTGATGGTCCTTGAGCAAAGGGGTTCCCACTGCGGGGAACCCTTAATAGGGTTACGCCCCTGTAGGTCGTTTAAAAAATTTATTATCTCTGCTTTGTGGGAAATAAAAAAAAGAACGAGGGTCCTAAAAGCCTAAGTGGGCCGTCTGTTTGAAGGAAAAAAAGGGAGGGAGGAGAGATATGGGCCTAAATTTGGGCTGAGAGTTAAAAAAAAGAATTTCTTTTGAAAAAGGTGCGTACAATAAATTAGTCATATGCAGAAAATGTAGAAGTTCAGTTTATGTTTCTGTATCTTTTATTTATTGTTCTTTTCATTTGTCTACCATATGTAATTCACTCATAGACCTCTCCCTATATAAGAGAGTCTAGGGCTCAAGGAATAAACACAACACTTATTTTTCCCAACATGGTATCAGAGCGGCGGTCCTAGACCGGAGCTCTCGTACCGAACCCTAAACCTAGCCTTCCACCTTCACGCCTCCATGCACACCGCCCTCCGTGCGCGTCGTCGCCTCCACGCGCGTCGCCGCCTCCATGCACGCCGTCTCCTCGCGCGCCGCCCCCATGCGCGCTACCCCCACGCGTACTGCTCCTATGCGCATCGCCCTCACGCGCAGCGCCTTCACGTGCGGCTGTGCATCGCCCCACGCGCGCCGCCTGCCCATGCAACCGCTCCTTTCTCTGTGACCTAGGCTTAGGCCATGGTTTGCAACCGTTGTCCCTAGGGTTCCACCATCCCTAGAGTTCGGTTGTCATCTTTATAAGGGGATCTCCTTTCGCTTCTAGGTTGATGGGTTTGGTTGCATAGAGGTATACACGTGCAAATAAACCTAATCATGTCAGTGTAGACCAAGGCCTATCTTGTCTACAACCCTAGTTTTCTCCAGTCAAAATGTCAAAAAGCAAGATTGAGATCTCCATTACAGGCGCCTTCAAAGGTTCTGCGCCTATTGTGAAGATGAATGGATCCAACTATGAGTTATGGGCCATGCAGTTCATGAGCCTAATGAAGTCGATGTATAAGAAACATATTCTTACTGAGGATGAGCCAGGGGAGAAAACATGGTTGTATGCCTCATGGGAGGCTGATGACGTATATGCTCAGGTCTAGTTGTCTGGTACTCTGATTCCAGACATTGCTAATGATGTCTTGCATCATCCTATTGCCAAAGCCATGTGGGACATTCTTGCTGCCACGTATTCACAAGCCAAGAATGAGACAAAAATCCTACAGCTCCAGCATGACATCTTTACGATAAAGCAGAACAGACGACCCCTGCATGCTCACTACACTGCATTGAGGGGAATGTTTGAGAGGCTTCACAGTTTCATGCCTCTCACGGCTACTCCAGAACAATTGAAGACATATCAGAATGCTACGATGGTGGGAGTCTTTCTAGCTTCTCTTGACTCACAGTATGGGGCGGCTTCTTCTCAGATTCTGGCAGATGCTACCATTCCTCCCATGGAAGAGGCCTTTTAGTGATTGAGCTGAATCAACATCTCAAACCCTACTAATGTGCCAAATTCTTCTGCTATGGCAACCTCTAGAGGAAGAGGCAATTCATCTCATTTTCGTGGACGAGGACCACGTGGTAGGGTTGGCTGTGGTCATAGATTACAATGCACTTATTGTCGTCGGATTTGTCATACAGAAGGTACATGCTACTCTAAGCATGGTTTCCCAGCATCTGCCCGTGCAGCTGAACAGATCCAGCATCATGAGCTACGCCAGCGTCGGATCCACGATATGATGACCTAGTGTCTCGTCTACGTGATATCATGCCACCAGCAAGTACTCCTCCACCTGTTTCAGAGAGCAGCTTGGACATTGCTGCTACTGCAGAAGCTACTTCCTCAGGTAGTACTCATACTTCTGCTTTCTACCCGGGTTCACGTACCTCAGAATGGATTGTAGATTCAGGTGCCACACATCATTTGTATGGAGATAGACACCAACTCACATCCTACAGGCAAGTTTCCCCAGGAAGGACCGCCATCATAGCAGATGGGTAGCAGATGGGACTCATTCTCCCATCACAGGACATGGATAGATCACCTTAACACCTTCTATGCAGCTGCAGAATGTGCTCCATGCTCCTAATTTCTCAATGAATTTACTGTCAATTAGTCAGACTACTAAGGATCTACATCGTCGAGCGATATTTGACCCATCATCTCTTGTGTTTCAGGACATTCACACGAGCAACGTGATTGGACATGGCTGTGAGCAAGACAGGCTGTATCGACTGGTCCATACACCTTACGTTGGAGCATCATCTCATTCCACTGGACCTATCTCTCCTTACTTATGGCATATGCGCTTTGGTCATCTTCCATTTCAGAAACTGCGTCAAGTCCTTCCTCAGATCTCACCCCGCTCGTCGTTCGATTGTGAAGCTTGTCAGTTAGAGAAGCATCATCGGTCTGTCTTCCTAGTCGTCAGAGTCAGAGCAATAGCCTCTCCATTTGAGTTTTTTCATATTGATATTTGGGGTTCGAGTCGTGTTCCCGATCATCAGGGATACAGGTTCTATTTAGTTGCTATGGATGATTTTACTCGTTTGTCTTGGGTCTTTCTGTTAAAGAATAATTCTGAAGCAGGCATCACTATTATGAATTTTATAAAAGAAGTGCAGAATGTGTTTTTTGTTTCTATCAAGATTGTGAGAACTGATTATGCCCTTGAATTATGTACTCGAACATTATCTCAATTTCTTTCATCTCATGGCATTCTTCATCAAACGTCTTGTGCCTACACGTCTCAACAGAATGGTGTCGCGGAAAGAAAACACCCACACCTTCTTGATGTCACTCGTACGCTTCTTATCCAGAGTTGTGCTCCGCACTCGTTCTGAGACGATGCGGTTCTTACTGCATGTTATCTCATTAACCGCATGCCCTCGTCTGTGTTGGGGGAGAAGATACCTTTCTCCCTCGTTTTTCCTAACAAGGAGTTGTTCTCTCTAACTCCTCGTGTCTTTGGGTCCGTGGCATTTGTTCACCAGTTGTCTCCAGGGTTGACAAGCTCTCTCCTAGGGCTGTCAAATATGTTTTTGTCGGGTATTCCAGGACTCAAAAGGGGTATCGTTGCTGTGATCCGTTACGTCAAAGATATTATGTCAGTGCAGATGTCACGTTTTTTGAGTCAGTCATGTTTTTCTCTCCTACAGGTGGCAGGTTTGTGCCATCAGATATAAATGATGAAATCTATATTCCTCTTCCACCCTTGTATGCACCTCAGCAAGCTCCTACATCTCCACAACCACCGTCATCCCCATGACCACCACCGTCTCCACCACCGCCACCACCTCTACCACCTTCCATATCTTTGGTTCCTCTTCTACCTTGCCACTACAATCGACGACCAACCCCTGCTCATGATCATGGTCAATCATCAAACATGCCCCAAGTTTGTTCTGATAACATTATTTTTGATGATGGGACTGACGACATTTCTCAACAGGAGCAGGCAGGGGAGGACACAGATGTTGGTACAGCTGATGCAGATCTTGATTTGCCGATTGCACTGAGGAAGCAGAAGAGGTCATGTGCTTCATATCCTTACTTCTCATGTTACCTTTGAGCGTCTGGCAGGAGATTTTAGGAGATTTGTAGTTGCTTTATCCGCCGTGAACATTTCAAGGAATCACTAGGAAGCGTTAGCTGATAATAGATGGCGTCTGGCTGTAGAGGAAGAGATGTCCGCCCTTCAGTCGAGAGGTACTTGGAGTCTTGTTCCAGCTCCTAATGGGGCATCTATTGTGAGTTGCAAATGGGTGTTTACGGTGAAGCATAATGCCGACGACAGTATTGATAGGTACAAGTCTCGACTGGTTGCTCGGGGCTTTACTCAGACATATGGGGTAGATTATCTTGACACGTTTTCTCCTGTTGCTTGTCATTCTACCTTACGGATTCTTTTATCTGTTGCTGTGATTCGAGATTGGCCTCTGTTTCAATTAGATGTCAAAAATGCATTTTTATATGGTGATCTTCAGGAAGAAGTTTACATGCAGCAGTCACCTGGGTTTACTGCTGAGGGGGAGTGTGTACAGGTATGCAGGCTTCATAAGGCGATCTATGGCCTAAAGCAGAGCCCAAGAGCTTGGTTCCAGAAGCTCTCAGATTTGTTTGAGAAGCAAGGGTTCAGAAGGTCAAATGCAGACCATTCTCTCTTTGTACAGAGGACATCCAGAGGTATGACTGTCATTATGGTGTATATTAACTAGTGTTGTAAAAGTCAACCGACTAGCCCGACTAGTAGGTCCGACTAGTCTAGTCACTGGGTCGACTAATTCCGACTAGATCCACTAGTCAACCAAATTTTGCTTTGAGATAGCATGTTTTTTTTACTTTTTTATTACTCTAATACGGTTACTATTTTATTTAAATTCAATTACTTCTTTTGATTTATTATGATAGTAGAAAAATATATAAATCTATGTAAATATATAATAATATATGTATAAAAATGGTTTATATATTTAAAAAATCAAAGCCAATTAAAGCCCGACTAAATCTTATTAATCGTCCGGCTGTCGATTAATCCTTAGTCAGTGACCCAACCGATCGAGTACTGACTACCGACTTTTGCAACCTTGATGTTGACAATATACTCATTACAGGAGATGATATGCAGGGAATGAAAATAGCAAAAGAATTCTTGGGCTGTGAATTCGTTACCAAGGATCTAGGAGTACTTAGATATTTCCTTGGATTGGAGTTTGCTAGAAATGAACAAGGACTCATGATGACTCAGAGGAAATATGTCACTGACTTGCTAAGTGACACAGGTATGCTTGGATGTCGACCTGCTTCTACACCCATGGATCCAAGCATGAAGATGCATGATGACGACACTGAGGAGGTTGACAAAAGAAGTTACAGAGAACTGGTAGGGAGGCTTCTTTATGTTACTATTACCAGACCAGATATTACATTTGCAGTAAATAAAGTGAGCAAGTTTATGGAGCAACCTCGCCAGGTACACATGGACGCCATACACATGATACTAAGGTATCTTAAGTCATCTCCAGGTGCAGGATTGATGTTTAGAAAGAAGGGCGCTATTATTATCTCATCATGCGCATATGCAGACTATGCAGGGTGCCCGAAGGATAGGAAGTCTACATCATGCTTTGTTATATTCGTTGGGGAATCACTTATCTCATGGAAGAGCAAGAAACAAACAGTAGTTGCGAGATCTAGTGCTGAATCGGAGTATAGAGCTATGGACCAAGCATGTGCAGAAGTGATGTGGGTTCGTGCAGTTTGACATATGTACATATAGATGTTTCTCTTCCCATATCACTAAAATGTGACAATCAGGCTGCATTATTCATTGCAAACAACCCTGTATTTCACGAGAGGACAAAGTACATTGCGGTGGACTGCCATTATATATGTGATATGCTTCAGAAAGGTTTCATTTCTACAACCCATGTCAGCTCAGGATATCAAACAGTAGGCATTCTTACCAAAGCTTTTCTTCGGGGTTCCTTCCAGAAGTGCTTATTCAAGACGAGCATGATAGAAATCTATGCTCCATCTCGAGGGGGAGTGTAGAAATTTAGTTTATGTTTCTGTATCTTTTATTATTTGTTCTTTTTGTTTGTCTACCATATGTAATTTGTTCATAGACCTCTCCCTATATAAGAGAGTCTAGGGCTCAAGGAATAAACATAACGCTTATTTTTCCCAACAAAAAAAAATGTAAAAAGGAAAAACCATAAAAAATTGCATTGGCTTATTTACAAAGAAAAAAAATGCTTCAAAAATGTGAGAAGAGAAGCCAAAAAATGATGATACGGCTTATTAAATTTTTTTGACGGCTATTATAAAAAGATGATGAATGAAATAGCCGCAAAAAATGCATGATTCATGTTTTTTCCCCATCTTTGGTGTTTCTTCCAACTTGGTCGACGCCACTATTTTCCGACTAATCCGGGAGAAGGGGAGGATTGTGTAGAGTCATCAGTCAAATTGTTAGATTTTCCAGATTCTCCATATTCAAGATTCCAGGCCATTCAGATTTCAGACTCTACGATCAGATTTCGAGACTTCAGTTTCAGTTGCACATGTCCGCGATCATGTTTTTGTGGTCCTCATCATTCTTGTTTTATCGGCCAGAGTTTTCATGTATGCCATAGGGACTCCAGAGTAGAGATCCCATTCCCTATGCCATGTGGGCTAGGGTTTTCATGTGGTTTTATAGGGACTCCAGAGTAGAGATCCCATTCTCTGAGTCATATGGAAGAGACCCAGTTCTCCGACGAGGAGACTTTCAGACTCAATTCTCCAATGCTCGTGAACTCCAGTACGAGATCCTTCCAAGGTTCCTATGAGAGAGAATCCATTATAAGGTCCATTTGAGAGAGACCCATCTTCAGATATCTACATATGCTAACTAGCGACATTCTTTATTCGACTCTTTCAGAGATGGAGTAGTTGTCCGTATGTGGCAGGCCAGAGTTCTCTGTGTAGAGATTCAATTTAAGTTGCAATGACTCTGACATACGCAGTACAGAGCACATGCTCTATGACGAGGAGATTCAGTTTGACTCACACTCCAGCCCGTTCGTCCTCCTCACTTGCACGGCATGAGAAGCAACGTCCTCGACAACAACTGACAGTTGTGCGCGTTGAGTTGATATTGTTTGTAGTGCCATGTAGCGTGAGTTGAGATTTCTTTCTGTTTGTCTAAGCCAAGCATTGCATGCTCCAACTTCAGGGGGAGTATTGGAGTATGTCTTATGCATCCATGATCCATTTATCACATCCAGTGGTTTAGTCCCACATCTACCAACTGTGAGATGTGGAGAATCAGTGAGAGCTATAAAAGAAGCCCTACACCCCATGTATCCAGTGAGAAAACCAATATACTATCAGCATTTGAGGCGTTCTCCCGTGGTTTCATCCCGCTCCTTAGGGAGTAGGGTTCTACGTTAAAATCTCGATGTTCTTCATATTTTATATTTAATTCTCTGATACGCTTCCGCATTCATATTTTCTTATAGTACTGGGTGGTGGTGCATGTGTAGGCACATGAGCAGGTGGTGGTGGAGGTTATAGAGGTGATATAGGTACCGAAGGTGGTGCAACTATAGGAGGCATATATACCTCCTCTCCAGAGTTAGATGGAGTCAACTTGTCATCTGTAGGAGAGAAATAAATAATAGACTTAAAAAAGGTGATTTCATCACTAACATAGTACTTTTGTCAAACCAGATCAAAGCAACGATACCCCTTATGGGTACATGTTAGAAAATAGAGAATGTGGAAGCGAGTATCTGAAATAATGAATATAAATCATTGAACACGGGATTTTACGTGGAACCCTACTCCCTAAGGAGCGAGATGAAACCATGGGAGAGTGCCTCAAAGGGTTGATGTATTCATTGAACTTTCTCATCTGACTACAGGGGTGTGGGGGGTCTATATATAGACCCCTCCGAGTCTCCACATGTCCAAACTGGTAGATGTGGGTCTAAACAACTGAATGGGGTAAATGGATCCCGGAGGTATCAATTTACCCATGTACAACTTAACAGGTGCACAACCAAATACTCCAACACTCGCCCTCAAGCTGGAGCATGCAATGCTCGGCTTGGACAAACAGAAAGAAACTCAACTCACGCTACATGGCACTACAGACAATATCAACTCAATGCACACAACTGTCGGCCGTTGTCGAGGATGTTGCTTCTCATGACGTGCATGTGAGGAGGACGAACGACTGGAGTGTGAGTCAAACTGAGGACTCGAAATCTGACCATCGAGTCTGAAACTGCGTCTGGAGTCTCCTCGTCAGAGAACTGGGTCTCTCCCATCTAGCTCAGAAAATGGTACTCTACTCTGGAGTCCCTATGATACCACATGAAAACCCTTGCCCACATGGCATAGGGAATGATCCTCTACTCTGCAGTCCCTATGGCTCCCATGAAAACTCTGGCCTCACAACAACAAGAATGATGGGGACCACGAAAATGAAGATTGTACACTCGTGCGTCTTGAACTGCAGACTCGGAAACTGACGTCGAGTCTGAACATATGAGAATTGTAGAGTCTGAACAATCTGGCTGGTCTGACGAATCTGAAATCTAGATCTGAATAGCCATGTGACTCGACATATGTACTCTCCCTTTATCCTGTACTAGTCAGTATACATGACATCGACTATGGTGGGAGAAGACAATAAAATAGGGATAAAACATGAAAAGTCTTAGCCGATAATGATTTTTTTTCCGGCTTTCTCAATCAATCAATCATTCAAATTTTTATCATTTTTTCGACTTTTTTATAGCCGTTTTTTTTTCAAATAAGCCATTGACATAATTTTTTTACGGCTTTGCCTTCTCATTCATTTTTTTGAAAATATGCGTACGACTTTTTGTATGTACGCGCCTTTTTTTTCTTTTCTTTTTTTGTTTTTGAATACGGACGGCCCAAAGGGCCCAAATATATGGCTCCCCCTTTTTTTACTTGGGCTCTCAAACAACCCACCCATTTTTTTTAAAAAATAAATCCGCACCCCTATTTAGGGTTTCCCCATACAGGAACCCTCTTTACGAAGGACCGTTGCCTCGATGGGGCCTCCTGTCTATTGCACCCTGCCGCCGATGGAGAGGACCTCGCTTGGAGGGTGCTTCGCTTGGGGCGCCGCCTGGACTGCCTGGACATAGGTGTAGCACCGCCGCACGGTGTGGGAAAGCCACATGGGGTATGTTGCGGAGGAAGATCGGATGGAGGAGCCTGGGTTTTCCTCGCACCCTGTGCGCGAGATGGAGCTTGAATCTGAGGAGCGTGAAGGGTTCCTTGCGAGAAAGGAGCCCTAGAGGGGCTAGCTTCCTGTAGCGCACGATACGGAGTTGCACTACCTGGGACTGCTGGATGCGCACGATCGCCTGGAGCGCGCGGGTTCTGGATATGCGCTCGTTGTTGGTGATGATACAACCAAAAACTTTGGAGGGCCATCATGCACCGCCTGGGCGGAGGACTTGGATGTCTCGAGGCAAGTGCCTCCGTCTGAAGATGAATCGCCACCTGCATGTCTTCCTGGAGAGCCTTCGCGGGAGTGCAGCCGCCAGAGGAACCCTAGATCTGGAGGAGAACTTCTTGCAGGAGAATCACGATGGAGTTTGGAGATAGAGCGTCACCAGGAGGGTCCAGCGCCGTCTACGCATGGATCTGCTGCATATGCGGCTGGGATCGGGGCCATGGGTCCTCCGCCTGAAGGTTCTCCAACTCTTCCTCTATCTTCGTGCGATCGACATGTCCTTGAATGTTGCCGGGAGCAAAAACTGGAACTGAATCTTTGGAAACCAAGATCAATTTTGACAATGAATTAGGGTTTCAAAAAAACCCTACAATTTTCTTGAATGATCACAAACTTGAAATATACAGAATAATAATCTTTCAACAAGAGCAATCGAGAACTGAAATGGATAATCAAATCTCGAATAAAATTATAAAATAATCTTCCAGAATCAAACCCGCTCTGATACCATGTTAGAAAATAGAGAATGTGGAAGCGAGTATCAGAAATAACGAATAAACATCATTGAACACGGGATTTTACGTGGAACTCTACTCCCTAAGGAGCGGGATGAAACCACGGGAGAATGCTTCAAAGGGTTGATGTGTTCATTGAACTTCCTCATCTGACTACAGGGGTATGGGGGTCTATATATAGCCCCCACTGAGTCTCCTCATTTCCAAACTGGTAGATGTGGGACTAAACAACTGGATGGGGTAAATGGATCTTAGAGGTATACATTTACCCATCTACAACTTAACAGGCGCATAACCAAATACTCCAACAGTACGAGAGTAGCCTACAAAGGCACACTTAGCTCTAGGAGAGCTTGTTACGACCAGGCGTCAAATGGTGAACAAAGGCAACAGAGGCAAACACACGAGATGTAGGGGAGAACATGTCCTTCTCGGGAAACACAATCGACAAAGGAATCCTCTCTCATAGGACAAAAAATGGCTTGCTATTCACCAAGTAGTAGGGATGAGCATTGGGCTAGAGCAGCATGACCCAACTCGAAGCCCGGCCCAGTCCATACCCAAAATTATTTCGGCCCAGGCTCGGGCCAACATTTTCAGTCCATTTGTTAATTGGGCCGAGCTTGGGCTCTGCTCGGCCCAACCCATTAGGCCTGAAAGTCCGACTCGAAAGGGAGCTTGAAATATAGCCCATGAGCCCAGCACGAGAGAGGTCCCACGAGCTCGGTTAATGGCTGAAATACCACCCATGGTGGGCCTTAACCAAGGGTTTTTCCCCTTGCGTGTCCCCTGACTCCCCCACCTTTTCCTTCTACTAAAGACCCTGTCTCTCCCTTCAAAGCTTCCTCTTGCCCGCTAGCCCTAATCACCCTTGGTTGCCCGCGCCACTGCTACCTCACCACCCGCCCTCGGCCGCTGCCGTCATGTGGAGAGCAACATCACATCCGCCTTTGTGTGGCATGTGGTCTGTGGAGCAGCAACACAACCCACCCACCCTAGCCCTAGCTGCCACATCATCAAAGGGTTCTTTATTTGTTTTTTCTTAATAATTTTCAATTTCTTGCTTTACTAAATTTTTTGGAGATGTTTGATGCTATGATCATAGCTTATATTCGGTTTATAGTAGGTTGTTAACCCTAATGTTATTTAGTCATCTTGAATCTATGATATTGATAACTCAACTTTTTCACGTGAAAGAGAATTGTTTTCTTAGTCAAATAAACATCCAAGAAGACCATCAATATAGTAATCTAAAATAGTTTACAACTATAGATGTCAGACATTAATCAAGACCCACATACAACCCCAATTGGAAGAGAATCCCCCGATGGTACCATCGGAAAAAACCTTCAGAATTTGATAATGGTGTGCCTGCAAAGAAACGTGGAAGACATACGTCGTAGGTTTGGAAACATGTCAGAAAAATCAGGATGGTAGATGGACGAGGGATTTGCAAATGTAATTACTGTAAAACACAATTATCTTGTGGGACAAAAGGTGGGACAAGTCAACTTGATAATCATTTGAACCTTGTATGTCCATATTATAATAAACAATCATAGTCCCAGGGCCTTTTGAAATTTATCCACTCTGAACAAGGAAGCGCGATCTCTACTATGTAGGAATGGTAATTGTACAAACACATGGATCGGATCGGCCCAGACCATGAAAATTGGGTTGGGCCGACATTTATTGGGCCGACCCAACCCAGACTTGTTCCATAATAATTGGGTTGGGCTTTGGCTTGGCCCCCAAAAAATAAAAAACAGTGGGCCTAGGCCCCTGTCCCAAAGCTTACAAAAATAATTGGACTTAGGCCTGGGCCTTATGGGGCCCGACCCATGCCTGACACATACACATCCCTACCAAGTAGCAAGCAGTGAGGACCATATCACTCCAGAAAGAGCAGAGAGCTTGACTCTAGATGAAAAGTATCATGGTCACATCAAGTAAATGACGGTGTTTGCACTCGGCAACACCGTTCTACAGAGAAGTGTAAGCACACGAGGTTTGGTGTACGATGCCAAGAGACCTGAAAAACTCAAACAACTATAACTTGCAGAATCTAAGGCATTGTCAGAGGGAATAAACTTGACAGCAACAAAGTAAATGTTCTTTATTTTATTAATAAAAGATTTAATGACAGAACCAACTTCAGACTTATTTTGCAATAGAAAAATAGGATTTTTACCCGGCAGACCCTATAATCTTTGCCAATGACCTCTACGACCTTTGAAACATCGATATTCCTCCCTTGGCCCTGTAAACTTACTAACCCTTACCCTACAGACCCTGTGGTTAACCCCCATCCATTTACCCGTTAAAACTAACCGGATTTTGTTATGTTCTTTTACAATATACCCATTTTGTTTGTCAAATTTACATTCAATGCCATTCCCCCTCTCCCTCCTCCTCATACGCCCTCTCTGTTGTCCTCCTCAAAGCCCCGGACCCCGCCGCGTCGCCCGAAGCCCCAGCCTTGCCTCCCTTGCTCCCCCCCACCTGCGCCGCCCGAAGCCCTGGCCCCCGCTCGCGTTCCCTGCTACCCCACCCTGTCGCTCGATGCCCCCTCCCCTCCCGCAGCCTGCTCGAAGCCCCCATTTACTCCTCTCGCCACCTGCCCCGCCTTCCCCGTTCCCCCCCACCCCGTCGCTCGAAGCCCCCGTCTCCTCCTCCCGCAGCCTGCCCCGCCTCCCTCGCTCCCCCACCCTGCCGCTCGATGCCCCCCCTCACCGCCACCTTCTCTGTGGAACCCTCGTCTTCCTCGGACCTGAGATCCGATGTGGAAAATGTGTACCGCATCCTCCGGAAGCATCATGAAGACCCGTCGAAGCTCCACCTTCTCCTCTCCTCTATCCCCCTCTGCCCTCGCCTCGTCGAGCTCGTGCTCTGCCGATGCGGCGCCGCTTCCTCCCTGGCATTCCCCTTCTTCTCCTGGGCTTCACGCCACCCGCACTACCTCCCCTCCCCGGAAACCCACTCCTCTCTGCTCCGCGTCCTCTCCAAGTCCCGCAACATCGCCGCCTCCTGGGCCCTCCTCCAAGACCTTCGCCTCCGTCATCCCGACTTCCTCACCCCCGACCTCTTCCTTGTCCCCCACCCGCAGCCTGGAAGCTCCAGGTCGAGCGCCGCCCCTCAGCCCCCTCCCCTGGTAGAACCCGACCCACCCCGCTGGTCCAGCTGAGGCAGAGAAGCCTCCTCCCCTCTGCTTGTGAGGGAGGAGAGAGGCGGTATACATTCTTTACTTCTCTTGGTTAATTCTAGCCGTCTGATCGTGGTAGATGAGTCAATTTAACAGTAGGGTTTGTGGGGTAAGACGGAGCAAGTTTACAGGGTCGAGGGAGGAATATCGATGTTTCAAAGGTCGTAGAGGTCATTGGCAAAGATTATAGGGTTTGTCGGGTAAAAATCCCTAGAAAAATCTAAGGAAGTCTAGAATAATCATCTACAACAACTAGAAAAAAATAGTGCTCATGGTGGTGAGGAATATGATTGGGACTCCAAATATCTAAATGAATAAGCTCAAATAAATGACCACTGCTACTACTTTGACGACCATGGAAAGAAGAGCGGTGATGCTTCCGAAGTTGGCCAGCCTCACACTGGATGGAAGATCATATGGAAATCTGTGGGAGGACATGACAACTTTTGCAGAGGAAGTTGGCCAAAATGAAGATGCCACAAGTATGGTGAGATTGATTTGGTGGGAACATAGATGCACCAACTCTAGGAGACTGGACCTTGTAGAGCCTCTATTACTCACGGCCACATCTAATCACTTTGCCCATGAGTATGTCCTGAAACACAAGAGAAGATGGGCCAAAAATAGCATGACAATGTAGATCCTTTGTGATCCGACTAATAAAAAGCAAATTCATATGAAAATTATGTGCATATAAGATATTACACAGGCATATGGATGGTGTCAAATGAACCTCCCTTGTATTGTAATGGAAAAATAAACCCTGTTCGCAATGACGACCCATCTACCATAAGGTATAAATCTGTATGAACTATTTTTTTAAAAAGCACATCTCGAGGCGTAAGCCTCAAGGTACTGCGATGTGTATGAGACGGTGGGGCGGTCGAGGCGAGGTAGAGGCGTAAGCCTCAAGCGCATGGCTTTTTTTAGCTTTTAGGTTATGTGCTTTGCACATGACCTTGTTTTGCCCTAAATATTATCATTTTTACTAGTGTTTTTATTTCTGTGTTAAACCTTGCACATGTATATAAATAAGTCCATACAAAGAGAAGAGTTGCTTGAAACAAAGAAGCTCGATGATCTGTTTACATCATGTTGAGATATTTTTCGTCTTTATCTCTTTTATGTATTTTTTATTCTTTCCGTCTTTATTATGTAATTTACCCAACACGTTTCTCCTCTATATAAGAGAACCCTAGAGCCTCATGAGAATGCAATTCATATTTTCCCTCAACATGGTATCAGAGCCGCGTTGCTCGCTGCCGCTGCACCTCCTTACAGCCACACTGTGCGCCACTGCCTCCCCTTCGGAGGTAGCCCATCGGCACCGCGAGCAGCCTAGAGCGCCTCCACGCCTCCGTGCAACTGCGGAGGGCCCCAACATGCAGTCGCACCTCCGTGCACTACTGCTAACCTGCTGTTGCGCATTGTAACTCGTCCTCGGCGCGACTCCGTACGCCGGCAACAGCCATCGTGGTGGCTTTCTCTCCTCTCCGTCGCCAAAATGCACTCTGAAACAATATGATTTGATCGGAAAATGGGATTTCAGATCTATAAATCTTGTTTTTCGATCCTAACACTACTGAGGAGTAACAAGGATGGTTGTATAAGCCTACACGTATAACCAATCCTTCATATGATTGTGTATACTTGCTCGATTTGATCTACTTTCTTAGTCGAGTTCTGTTTTTCAGCTTCTTTCATCATGTCAGGAAATAAGGGTGTTGTCTTCTCTTCGTTTGGTTCCTTCAATGGCACGGCTTCCATCATGAAGATGGATGGGATCAACTATGAGTTGTGGTCTATGCTGTTTCTGACCCTTATGCATAGAGTAACATATGGCATACATGAATTCGATGATGGTTGGACTTTCTTGGTTGCGCTTGACCCAAAGTATGACGCAGTACGAGCACATCTCCTTATTGGGGCGACCATACCTCCCATGGAATAGGCTTACAGTCGTCTCAGTAGGCTTCTTATTCCACCTGCTGCCACCACACATCCTTCCTCAGCGATGGCTGCTTCTCGAGACATGAGGTTCTACTCAGTTCAGAGGATGTAGTCTCCATGGCAGAGGTGGTGGACGTCAGTGTGGTCCCCGCAAGTACTGTCGTCGTTCATGACATTCTGAGGACATATGCTATCAGAAGCACGGATATCCTGCATTTGCTCGAGTGGCATAGTAGATTGAGCCTTCAGATACTACGACTCCTCTGGCAGATCCATGCCTTGATGACAATGTCTCTCGTATAGGAGATCATGGCTCTAGTGCCAGCACTACTACTACAGGATCCAAAGATATTGCAGCTGCAGCTAGGGCCTCTTCGAGCTCCTCAGGTATCGCATACGCTTTCACTGGTTGTATCTGTGCAGATATGATAGAGTGGATCATAAATTCTGGTGCTTCTCACCATCTGTATGGAGACATAACCCATTCAGGTCTTACAGGTCTATACCCCATGGTAGATTGGTCTTCATTGGCAAATGGGGTTCACTTACCCATCACAGGATCGGGGGATGTGCATTTGACGCCATCTATGCGTCTGTAGAATGTTTTATATGCTCCTGATTTTCAGATCAACGTACTTTCAAGTAGTCAGATTACAAAGGATCTGCATTGTCGTGCTATTTTTGACCCATCTTCTCTTGTGTTTCAGGATATACTTACGGGCGGGGTTTTGGATGTGGTCGTGAGCAGCGAGGGATCTACAGACTGATCCAACCTCCTCATGTTAGTATCTCTACTATTCCTACTGGACCAGTCTCACCGTACCTCTAGCACCTTCATTTTGACTACATTCCTCTACAGAAGCTATGCCATGTCCTCCACAGATCTCCACACGATCTTTCTTCCAGTGCGAGGCTTGCCAGCTTGGGAAGCATCACCGTTCTTTGTTTCCATCTCGTCAGAGTCAGAGCAATTCTCAGTTGTTTGAGCTCCTTTACTTAGATATCTGGGGTCCAAGTTGTGTCCCTGATCACCAGGGACACCATTTTTATCTGGTTGCTATTGATGATTATTCTAGATTTTCTTAAATTTTCTTGTTAAAGAATAAGTCTGAGGTTGGGTCTGTCATTAAATCATTTATTAATGAGATAACGAATATTTTTCTGCTACTGTCAAGTATTTGCATTCTGATAATGCCTTAGAGTTTTGCACTTTACAAGTATCCGAGTTTCTCAGGTCACTTAGCATTGTACACCAGACCTCGTGTGCCTATACATCTCAACAGAACGGTGTTGCCGAGCACAAACATCAACATTTACTCGATGTGATCAGAACCCTTCTGATTCAGAGTCGTGCTCCTCACTCTTAGTCTTATTGGGGTGATGCGATTCTCACTTCCTTTACTTAGTGAATCGTATGCCATCATCTGTTTGGGAGAAACGGTTCCTTTCTCGACTGCGTTTCCCGAGAAGGATCTGTTCTCCCTTATACCCCACGTATTTGGATCTGTGGACTTTTTCACAATCTTCCACCTGGTCGTGACAAGTTCTCCCCTAGAGCTGTCAAGTGTGTCTTTGTTTGCCACTCTCGTACCCAAAAATGGTACCGTTGCTTTGATCCGCTTTAACGGAAATACTTTGTCAGTGCTGATGTTACATTCTTTGAGTCTATTATGTATTTCTCTCATATAAGTGACAGACTGGCCCCATCTGACTCTGATGAGGAGGTCTACATGCCTCCACCTCCTACAGCTCTACTACCTCCTGCACCTGCTCTACTACCTCTATCACCTCCCACACCACCACCTCCGCCACCACCTTCAACACCTACACCTGCTCGGCTGCCCCTAGACCACCACTCACTTTGACTCAGTTTTTATCACATGTGTTTACTCGTAGGTCTCGCTCTGTTCCCCTGCTCATAGGTCTTCCCCATCATCCATCACACCTTAGGTATGTAATGGGCACATTGTTTCTACTTATGGCACTACGGAGTTGTCTATGCAGTTGGATTCCTTACAGGATGAGCAGGTACCTCTCAAGAGGGTAACTTACCGATTCAGGAGGTGGCAGATGATTTCGATGTGCCTATTGCTCTGCGAAAGCAGAGACATACTTGTGTTTCGTATCCTCTTGCATCCCAAGTTTCTTTGAGCAGACTTTCAGAGGATTTTAGGAGATTTACCGTGACACTGTCTGCCGTTGAGATACCATGGATGTATCATGAGACCATTCAGGACAGTCGGTGGCGTCTTGCCATGGAGGAGATGACTGCTCTACAATCGCGTGGCATTTGGAGCCTTGTTTCAGGCTTTCAGCTCCAATTGACGCATCTGTTGTTGGGTGCAAGTTGGTGTTCACGGTGAAGCACCGAGCAAATGGTAGTGTAGATTGCTACAAGGTGAAACTTGTGGCACGTGGGTTAACCCAGACATATGGGATGGACTATCATGATACATTCTCTCCAGTGGCCATGCATTCTACTCTGCGTATACTTCTATCTGTTGCAGTGACACGGGATTGGCCCCTCTTTCAGCTTGATGTGAAGAATGATTTTCTCTATGGTGACCTATAGGAGGAGGTTTACATGCATCAACCATTTGAGTTCACTGCTGAGGGAAGTGTGAGAAGGTTTGCAGGCTTCACAAGGTGACCTATGACCTTAAGCAAAATCCAAGAGCATGGTTCCAGAAGCTCTTGAACTTGATAGAGCAACATGGATTTGTGAGATCAACAACCGATCATTCATTGTTTGTTCAGAGGACTCAGAGAGGTACAATTGTCATACTTGTGTATGTTAATGATATCATTGTTATAGGGGATGACGAGTAGGGCATCCGGGCTGCTAAGGATTTCTTAGGTCAACAGTTTGTGACTAAGGACCTTGGTAGCCTACGCTACTTCCTTGGACCGGAGTTCGCCTGGAACCATCAAGGTCTTGTGATGACCCGGAGGAAGTACATTACATATCTTCTTTTTGAGACATGCGTGGCAGATTGCAGGCCTGCCACTACTCCTATGGAACCAAGCATGGAGCTTTATGATGATGACACTGAGGAGGTCGACACGAGGAGGTACACGGAGCTTGTTGGGAAGCTTTTTTATGTGATCATTACCAGGCTAGATATATCCTTTGTAGTGAGCAAAGTGAGTCAGTTCATGGAGCAGCCTAGACATGCACATATAGATGTTGTCCATATGATTTCGAGGTATCTGAAGGCCTCACATGCCACTGTTCTTCTATTCAACAGAGGTACATCCCTTGTCGTTATAGCTTGTGTAGATGCATATTATGCAGGGTGTCCAAAGATAGGAAGTCTACCTCTGACTTTGCAGTGTTCATTGGGAGTTCCTTAGTGTCATGGAAGAGCAAGAAGCAGACAATGGTTGCCAGATCTAATGCAGAATCTGAATACAAGGCCATGACACATGCTAGCACAGAAATGATGTAGGTCAGATCTTTTCTTACTGACCTAACTGTTGATATGCCTCTTCCCATGCTCCTCCAATGCGACAACCAGGTTGCTCTCTTCATCGCCAACAATCCAACCTTCCATGAGCGGACGAAGCATATCGAGGTAGATTGTCACTACACTCGAGACATGATACAGAAGGGCCTTATCTCCACTACTCATGTTAGCTCATGAGATCAGACAATAGATGTATTTACCATGGCTCTAGCCAGAGGGCCTTACCAGAGATGTTGTTCCAAGCTGAGCATGATTGATTTCTATGCTCCAGTTTGAGGAGTGTTGAGATATTTTCTATCTTTTATCACTTTTATGTATTTTATATTCTTTTCGTCTTCATTATGTAATTTATCCAACGGGTCTCTCCTCTATATAAGAGAACCCTAGGGTCTAATGAGAATACAATTCATTATTTTTCCTCAATACATCGTATTCAATTTATCATATTGCATCCACACATACTAAGTCTATTCTATTGTACACAATGTACATGATTGCGTTTGAATTGTAATACAATTTTTATACTAGTTGTAAGTTTGCAACTTGATGTTGTTATTTGGTTCTTAAAATAGTTATCACACACATGAAGAAGACAGTTGAAAGAAATACATGGTGTCAAATAATTATCATGTTTTGTTGTTAATAACAGAAACAATCACACGTTGAATATTAGTTTTTCTGAACTTCAATACTTGGGCGAACAATTTGTCTATAATAGCCCGCTAATCCGAGGAAGCTCCGAATCTGAGTAACTGTCTTGGACTGCTCCCAAGACATAACTGCCTCAATCTTCGTAGGATCAACTGCAATACCTGCTCCAGAAATGACATGCCCTACGAATGAGACCTGGGATAACCAGAACTCACACTTGCTCAACTTGTCATATAGCTTGTGCTCTCGCAATGTGTCCAGGACAATCCGCAGATCATTCCCATGATCCTGCTGGCCTCTCATAGCAGCCTGCTGCAGCTGAAGATCGGTGAGAGCGGTCAGTATGCGGGCTAACTAGTCAGTAGTCTCCTGGCCTGGTCGGGATGCCATGGCTTTGCATGAGAACCATATTTAGTAATAAAAAAAATACTATTTGGAGATACTTATTATATATGCTTTTTCTCTTCTTGGGATATAATATGAAAATGAAATTGGTGACATTTGTGGTGATTGAATATGAATGTCATATTTACCTTCTCGGACACACGACAAGTCGGAAGACTGTCGCTATCTGAGAACTTAATACGATTGGAATTGTAATATTGCAAATGCATGTAGCGGGGTACCACGGCTTTGATACCAAACTGTGACGCCCTCGGATCTAGGCACCCGTTTACGCATATGCAATACCACATTTGCTTAAAGATCGCACAAGTAGTGAAAATCACGTGAAAATTTTTCGCGTTTGGTATGATATTCACATTCAATGAATAAACCACATAGACGAGAAGAAGAAGTGCCACCAATATTTCATTCATTTCCATATAACAATACATGTAACACAAGAATGTATTACACTGTACATATAGATCCTAAAAATACATGACTGAAGAGGAAGGAAGCATATTACATCATAAGCTGAACCATAAACTGAAACAAAAGAAACATACCGTCTGGTATAAACACAGTCTCCTGAAGTCGTCAACCACTACTCAGCAGCAGGCTCCTTTCCTGCCAAAACATATTAGGAACGAAGGGGCGTCAGCGAGCGTTGGTACACTCATATATCATATTATTATATAAAAAATGGTATTTAAAGTGGTTGCAAAAGAGGCAAGTAGAAAGACATAAACACTTAATATTTACATCTACTTTATAGTAAAAAGGTTTTCAAGTTGCTTGTATGCACTTCCCATGCTCACCCATTATCCCAACATTTCCCATATATAATATATTTATATTGTAGTTGATTGTTCATAAGTGTATGAGTGTGTATATATATATTCTCATATTATTCAGATATCATGTTTATGTATTTTGACGATGCGAAAGGTGAGATTGGAAAGGTTTATTAATTTATTTAATTCTCAAGTCTAGTGGATAGTATGTGGCCTTGGTCAGTGTGCGACCTCACACTATGACTCTAAGACATGAATAATGCCTTTAGGTTGGGGTGCCTCCGTAGGCCTGCAGTGTTGTATAATGCATCCTAACTAAGTTCCCAACACGTCCCCTAGCTTATGGGGATTTCGAATCCAATTTTAGTCACTTCCTACCGACTCAACTTTGATTGTAACTCCTCCAACCCTCAACTGTAACTGTCTCAGATGTAGCTCTAGATGACTTAGATGTAGACATGGATGATTTGGATGTAGTATCGCCAAGTCTGCTAGCGAAAGTAAATAAAACTCAAACGGTGAGGTAGCCTCCAAAAAGGTTCTTCCGTCTCGCCCTCTAATTAGAAGTGAGACCCAATAGAGGGAAAGGTCTACTCCAAAACTACGTCCCGGAGACGGGTGAGAGAGACTTTCCGGAAAAGGCACTCTAGAAGAGCCCGTCCGGTAACGGGCAAACGAGCTCTTACGAAAAACTAAAAACCGAGGATCCCCTGCATGGGTATCCTAAAACAGAGGGTCAGCGGAACTGGTCAAAATCGGGATCCCAACGAGGCGTAAAAACACTGCGAGCTCGCGTAAAAATCGTGAAAAGATTGTGATCCTAGACCCACGCACTTGGCGACCGCTGCCCGAACTGGGCTTCCTATCTCCCGTCCAGTTGAGAGTCACCGCGCTCTCGCGCAGTCAGGTGTAAAGGTCGCCATGACTGGCACTATTAACTGATATCACAGAGTCATTGTCATTGTTATATGATTTTCTCAATTTTTTTCTTAGTCTCTATTGTGATCAACTTAACATGTCTAATATGAACATTTTCCAAGGACTTAACTTAACCATTTGTTTAATCTATGATTTAATTACCAAGCATCTTGAATTGATTCGCATGCATTATTAATCAGTGTATTAAGCCGTATTGAAGGCAAATTGTCTTGAACGCATGGCATATGAAACCCACATTCTACATGTCTAATAGTTGCATATCTTATACTTCAAGATCTATAGCTCATGGCAATTTAGCATCGTATTTAGATTATTGTATTGCAAGGTAAAATCGTGGAATAGATATTGTTCTATATTTGGCTTGTATTATGCCAATGCCACTTTTAAGCCAAGAAAAGAGGAATTATATTTGATACCATTATGAAGAGATTAGGTATAGTTGTCTCTGTACTTATACAAAATAAGATGTTCAATTAAATTATAATTTGAAACCCATTCTTAATGTACTGTATAAGAAAATTCATCTTTAATATTGTCTTATAAGTCCGATCTCATTCCGGTTTAGATGAAGCTTTTTACACTGGAATTATTAATTATCATATACTAAAATATTTGACTCATGCTTCCCCCATATTCGTAAACAAATCTCAGAATCTCTTCACCCAACTGGATTTTATGAATGAGTAGCTAAATTTATGAAGTTCAATGGTAGTTTACCTGATCATATAAAAATATTTATATACAAGAGATAAATATCTTTACTTCTGATAACCCCCCATACACGCCAACATTTTTTTATAAGAAATTGGTAATTTGGTGAAATCACATACTTTTATTCGAGTTCTGACCTTTCTCTTCTTTTCTACTTGTCGTGTATTGTCATCCTATCCTTATTTTTCTATCGCTATTGCACGCAGAGTGCATTACATTTCTGCTAGATTAATCATCTTTCAAATGAAGTTGGGGTATTCATGTTCTTTTTCCTTCCATACCAATACCCAATCCATTTACAATTTAAAACCCTCATGATATCATCAATATAAAAATATAATTTATCTATTTAGAGATTTACCAAGGATGATACAACATTATAAAATCCCTAAACTATAGATATTGTGCTTATAATTGGACCTTCCTCTTTTAAGAGTTAATTCTATTATCGTTAGCTTTTTTTTAATGCGGAATGCAGATTATAGAAGATGCATTGTTCTTAGAGGCAATTATTCTCATTATTTGTGAATCCAAAACATAATGCATAGTTGAAATAAATTTCGACATTGTTAATTGTACTGGTTGAATATCCTCAGGTTTCTTAATCAAATACAACCACCCTTATGCCAAGCACTTCCCTTAAACTATACCCCTCAATCAACTGCATGACCAACAGTAATGTATCCATAATCAAACAAGGATTCCACAACAAATTCCCCTAAATTTCCATCATATACAACTCCAGAAACAAGCTTAGTAAGGAATCAATGGTCTGTGTTGGAGTATTAGTGTGCGCGCCTATTGAGTTGTAACAGGGTAAATGGATCCTGGAGAAGATCCATTTACCCCATGCAGTGTTTAGTCCCACATCGTCCAACGGTGGGACTTGGAGGCTCTGGAGAGGCTATATAAGGAGCCCCAGACCTCCTGTATCCATTGAGAAAGTCAATAGACAAACACGCCCAGTTAAGGGGCTTCTCCCGTGGTTTCATCCCGCTCCTCACGGAGTAGGGTTCCACGTAAAATCCCGTTCTTATTTTGTTCTTTATTATCTTTATTCCATGTTCGCTTCCGCTTCCGATTTTCTAACATGGTATCAGAGCGGGTTTGATTCTCGAGGATTTTAATTTTTTATTTTTTCGAGATTCAATTATCAAGAGCTATCTGTTCGACAGTTCCGTTATTGTTCATGTTCGATTCTAGGGTTTATAGGAAACCCTATTTCTGTAAAGCGTGAAGATGCTTCTGGACAGATCTGAAAATCCGATGCGCTACTCCAGGCAGCAGGCGCCGACCTCCTCTCGAAAGCATCTCTAAATGCGCTGCTCGCCCTCCTCCAGTCAGAGAAGATCGTGAGCGGCGCCTCTCCAGAAGCACGGCGGCACACGAAACCCTCCCACGCGGTTCCAGGTCTCCGCAAACCTCCGGCGGAGGTCTTTCTCTTTCGACAGCCCTGGGGCGGAGGCACCAGCCCAGCCGCAGCCCTAGGCGAATCCCCCATGTTCACGCGCATCACGTGAATCGCAGTCGGGCGGCGTCCCCATCTTCTAGCAGCAGTCAGGAGGCTCCAGATATAGTGCCGCCTCTAGATGATACTCAAGCGGCTCCAGGCGGAACCCATCGCACAGGCGTATCCCCCATGTCGCAGGCGATCATTCAGGCGCAGATCCGAGTCCCCCCCCTCCAGGCGATCATTCAGGCGATATCTCTCTTCCGCAGCGAGCGGCATCGAGCCGCACCTTCAGCACGGCGATTCCTTCCTCCTCGCGCGACCTCCCAGGCGGTGCGCTCCAATCACCAGGCGGCACCACCCAGGCGAGCGAAGAAACCTCTGGCGGCGCTCTTCATCTCGCAGGTCCTCTCCGCGGCAAGCCCTAGCCGCTAAGGCAGCACCACGCGCTACCTCCAGCCCTAGCGCGACCCACCAGTGGCGTCGCCCTCTTCCAGAAGGGCGGCGCGTTCCTTCATCGCGGCGGCACCTCCGAGCTCCGATGGCGAGCTCTCCTGACCGCGCGCAATCCCCAGGCGAGCCCAGTGGAGACTCCCCGACCTCAAGCCCCAAATCGGGGGCGGCGGGCATCGAGGGTTCCCATCTCAGACAGGGAACCCTAATAGGAAAGGTCGCACGATTTTTCATGGGGCCCGGCCGTTTCGCTTTTAAAAAAAAAAACAAAGAGAAGGGGAACAATTAGGGCCCAAGTGGGCTGGAAAATGTTAAAAAAAAGGGAGAGAAGTAAAAGGCGCGTACATCGAAAAAAAAAGCCGTACGCATATTGGTAAAAAAAAGGGAGACAGGGGGAAGTGACAGATCCTTTGGGTCGTATTAAAAAAAAAGAGAGAGAAGTTCAAAAAAAAAGGAGAAAGAGAAGAGGCGCGTGCATTAAAAAAAAAAGAGAAGAAAAAAAAGCCGCACGCAAAATTTCAAAAAAGAAAAATATGAAAAGCCGTAAAAAAAATATATTTGGTTCAACGGCTTTAAAAAAATTTGCAAAAAAAAAGAGGGAGAGCCGTAAAAAAAAATGAAACGGTCAGCGCTATTCATGATTTGAGAAGCCGAAAAATTTGTGAACGGCTTATTGGTATTGTGTTTACCCCTATTTATCTTGTCTTCTCCCAACTTTGTCGACGTCCATGTTTTTCCGACAAGTATGGGAGAAAGGGGGAGTATGTGTAGAGTCACAGGTCATCTCAGATATCTTCTCCAGATCCAGATTCAGATTTCCAGACCAGCCATTCGTCCAGACTCTACAATTCGATTTCAGACTCGACAATTGTCTTCCGAGTCCAGTTTCAGACACGCACAAGTGTGCGGTCATTGTCAGATGAGCATAAGTTGCCATCATTGTCAGAGGTCCCCATCATTCTTCTAGTTGTCAGGCCAGAGTTTTCATGTGAGCCATAGGGACTCCAGAGCAGAGGACCATTCCCTATGCCATTGAGGGCAAGGGTTTTCATGTGGTATCATAGGTACACCAGAGCAGTGCACCATTCTCTGAGCCAGATGGGAGAGACCCAGTTCTCCGACGAGGAGACTTCAGGCGCAAGTTCAGACTCGACGGTCAGATTCCGAGTCTTCAGTTGACTTACACTCCAGCCCGTTCGTCCTCCTCACCTGCACGGCATGAGAAGCAACGTCCTTGACTGCAGCAATGTGCGCGTTGGGTTGATATTGTCCGTAGTGTCTTGTAGCGTTGAGTTGAGTTTCTGTCTGTTTGTCCAAGCTGAGCATTGCATGCTCCAGCTTGAGGGGGAGTGTTGGAGTATTAGTGTGCGCGCCTATTGAGTTGTAACAGGGTAAATGGATCCTGGAGAAGATCCATTTACCCCATGCAGTGTTTAGTCCCACATCGTCCAACGGTGGGACTTGGAGGCTCTGGAGAGGCTATATAAGGAGCCCCAGACCTCCTGTATCTTTTGAGAAAGTCAATAGACAAACACGCCCAGTTAAGGGGCTTCTCCCGTGGTTTCATCCCGCTCCTCACGGAGTAGGGTTCCACGTAAAATCCCGTTCTTATTTTGTTCTTTATTATCTTTATTCCATGTTCGCTTCCGCTTCCGATTATCTAACAGTCTGGAAATTCATGCATGGCAGCAAAGTAGGAGGGTAGAGGGTAGTGTACCTTGGAGATTTCCAAAAGAAAATGGAAATTCAAAGCTTTGATTTAAGCATGCAGCAGTAGGGACTGCTTCATCTGCTGAAAAAGGTAGTAGTAGCAGCACCTTTGTTAGGAAATTTGGCAGCAAGAGCTTATAGCCGAGAAGAATGGAAGAGGAGAGAGTCTTCGTTGGGCAAATTCTGGGGAAATTAGAAGAGGGGAGGGCTCCTTCGGTGGGGATTGAAGGGGTTTTGTGTTAAATATATACTAGGAGAGGGACTCAAGGAGATGTTGCCAAATGGAAGGTCTTTTTGGGCCAAATGGAGGGGGTATAGAAGAGCTTAAATGGTAAGAGAAAGGCAACAAAGCAGTTAACGACAGAATAGTCTGCTCCTGTTCTAAAATTAAAATTTTATATTTTTTTATTTTCTTACTTATTTTACTTATCAAAGTCTTCCGTGATTGTACATCGAGTGTTGGATTTCGATGTGCAATATCTCGTTTTGACCGTCCTTGAACGATGATCAAAATGAGTATAATATTGATATACTTTTGATCGAGTTTTGAATACCCGAATTTTCGAGATACGGTTTCGTTTTGGGTTTAAATTTTGCGAAATTAAAAATATCAAATGACCTCCGATTGACGAACGGTCGATTCCGTTCTTGTTTCGTCGAATCGGATTTTGTGACAGTCTTGGCTTTTTTTGCGGTTTCCAAATTTACGCCACGATTTTTCCGAGCACGCATTACGATGCGGTCGATTTTTGGTCAATTTCGCCCGAACGACTTTTAATTTACAATCAATTGATTGATTTAGGTTGTTTAATATTGTCCGATAACTTTATTGAGTTAATCGGACCCTAAATGTGTTGGGTTTGGGTTTATGCGGATTCTGGATGTTACAGATATAGAGAGTTTGTGGGAAAGCTTCTCTATGTTATTATCAGTAGACCTGTTATCTCCTTTGCAGTGATTCGGGTGAGTTAGTTAATGGAGCAACCCCGACAGGTGCACATTGGTGCTATATATATGATATTGAGGTACTTAAAGTCTTCTCCAGTTGCCGGATTGTTATTCAGGAAAGGAACAACTCTTTCTGTTTCTACATGTGCTGATGCAGACTATGCAGTGTGTCTTAAGGACATGAAGTCTACCACAGGCTTCGCTGTATTTGTTGGTAGTTCTCTTGTGTCATGGAAAAGTACGAACCAAACCGTTGTTGCTAGGTCAAGTGCCAAATCGGAATATAGGATGATGGCACAAGCAAGTACTTAGATGATGTGGGTTCGAGCAGTGCTAGCAGACTTGCATATAGATGTACCTCTTCCTTTGTAGTTACAATGTGATAACCAAGCCGCCCTATTTATAGCAAACCATCTTGCATTTCATGAAAGGACAAAGCACATTGAAGTGGACTGCCATTACACAAGAGACATGATTTAGAAGGGATTGATTTCTACCTCTCATATCGGTACATGATATCAAACTGCTGATATCTTCACCAAGGCTTTGCTCAGAGGACCATTCCGGAAGTATTCATACAAGCTGAGCATGATTGACATCTATGCTCCATCTTAAGGGGGAGTGTAGAGATATTTTGTATTTCCTGTACATTTTCCTTATTGTCCTTCATTTCTGTTCATCTTATGTAATTTACCCATAGGTCTTTCCTTTATATAAGAGAGCCTAGGGTTCCCAGGAATCATAACTTTCATCATTTTTCCAAACACATGAGGGAAGAGATCATTGGGCTTGGAGAGGCATGCATTTTTATGTTAAGGGGGTATATATGAGCATTGACAAACCTTTTGAGCTAACTACTGGAAATCTTGTTTGAGATTGCATATTTATTGGTGAGCTGAAGGTGCCCTTGCGTATCAGAGTCTTCCTTTGGCTAATATATAGAGGGCGTATTCTGATGAGAGACCGTTGGTATAGGCTTGTCTCGGATAGAGATGACAAATCTCTCTACGAGATAGTTGATGGAGATGTCAATCATGCTCAGCTTGTATGAATCCCCAAATTGATCACCTTATTTTTTGCATGCGAGAAGTCGAAAGCTATTTGGCAGGACATGGGTATCCGATGGGTAGACTGCAATGACTTTGTGAATTTTTGGAACTTAGTCTTCTCTAATAAATCTCAAGCTAGTACTAAGATGCTCCTCCCCTTTGCAGTTATTTGGGTGATATGGTTGTCCCGTAACAATGTTATCTTCTCTTATGATCATTTTTATGCTGAGAATGCAATCTTCCATGCCAAGACTCTTCTTGAGTCATGGATCTTTTAAGGTGGTCCTTGTATTTTTCCATAGATTGACATATTTGGGGCGGACACCTTTGCATGTTACACTCTTTTTTGACTAATAAAAATAGCACCACGAACCTATAGGTATTATCACGAATATAGCACGTAATTTCTGATGATCAACCCTCAAGGGTGCCCAACATTAGACCTTGCCTTTCCGCCTTCGACAAACGTCCCCCTCAGAGGTCCCTCAGACATAGCCTTAAAAGATCTCCATCGAAATTGATGCCGATTCCCTCATTAATCGTGGCCAAAACTGCCCCAACAGCCTCTTGGAGTCCCTCCCTGATTAATATGCCATCGTATGAAGCCCCACAACCGAAGCAGACCATGTGTCTCGTGCATACCTTCGCATAATGTCCATCTTCAGCACATCCTATTCTAACTACCACTGCCCAGGTCAACTTCGGGGATCATTTCCTTCTCCTCTAGATGCTAATCCGCCTATGCTGCCCCACTTGCGAATATGAGAGCTTCCATGTATCGCCACTTAGTTTACCTCAAACTCTCGATCTTCCTTTCTTGCTCTTCCTGCCACTGCTGCCCGCCTCACGATGGTCAACCTTGAACCTGTCACTTTCTTCTTCTCTCGCTCACCCACCTCTGAATGCGCCTTCGCTCTCCTTTTCTCTCTTCTCTCTAATGATCATATATTTCTTGTAGTTTAAAGCTGAAATCAGAGTCCAATTTCTGAGCTACTTCAGTCCGTTATTTGATATGCCTTGATTTACATGAAAAACCAAGTCCATTGATTTTCTTATTTTAATATAGCCGGCTAAGAGAGGGCGAGGAAGGCCCAAGAAGTGTTGGAATGATACTATACGAAGGGATCTTAGTTTTTTGGATCTAAGCCTGAGAATGATCCAAGTTAGATCTGAATAGAGGCAAAGAATCCATGTAGCCAACCCTACTTAATGTGGGAAAAGGCTTTGTTATTGTTGTTGATATAGTTCCAACAGTTTAAATGCGGTTGAACCAAGTTCAGTCTTATAAAAAAGTTGTAAAAGATATTGAACAGTTCATTTCGTTTGGGTTCGAACTTGGATTGTTGTAAAACCAGATTCATTGGATTTGTCTTATCATACTGAATCCAGTGAATATAGTATGATAAGATCCAAAATTAGTTGCAAAGAGGAGTCTTACAGAGACCATCATTGATCATTATCTCTGCAGATGCCACCAAGAGAAGATAATTGTTTTCACTAGTTTTTGATGAAGTGAATTGTACAATCATGATGTCTGTCAGGAAGAAATCACCTCATACATCATCATCTATGTTTTCAGGCGTTAGAGCCTTTCAACAGAATCCCCTAACACGAGTAGGGCAAAGACCAAACCAGAACAAATGAATGGATAGCTAATTGGTTGCTCCTAGCGTCCTTCCTGTGCTAGGGTGGTGGTGGTGTTGAAGGCTGCAGGTTCTGCTGCTTATAGTAATGACAAAAGTCCGATAATTGGCTAAAGGGAAGAAACCTGCTAGATGTCTAAAGGGATTGAAATTGACAGATTCCTTGGAGCGTGCAATGCTTAGGTGAGAACCAAGCAATCATAAACCTGTTGACCTCCACGAAGGAAGCTATGATACCCTGTTGAACCCACACACAACTACACAATTACAATGATTTACGTTAAATCCCTCTTTAACTAGAGGGAGAAAGTCATAGGAAGGTGACCTAGCAGACTCACAGGAGGCTAGAGGTATCCATTATATTCTCAACAACCGTATAGTTTGTTGTTATATTCATAACTGAGGTGAGATGTATGTCTAAATAGAGTTGATGATTAACGAATCCATCAACCACTTACATTATCAGCAATGTGTAGGCTCTTACGTGTATATCAACAAGACACATTGCACGACTCTAAAAAGTATGGCACTGGGTGGTGGCAGTAAGTGTGGTATTACGAGCAATAAGTTCCCCTATAAGAGTTTTTGGTGTGCTGTATTACAATGGGAATGCACAATATTTGAGAAGATATTGCAACTTCGTGAATTTGCATATTAGATTTGATATGCTGAATGTTTTTCACGTAAAAATTGTTGCCCCTTTTTTATTCTTTACCATTTTGTTTTATTATTGTCGTGTGACACATGCTATTTTTGGAAATTGGAAAAAAGAATACACCGTCTTGGACATCCTCTGCATCTCCGAATTCATATTGCTCTATAGCCTGGGTTTTTTTAGTCTGCCTGTGGATGGGGGAATAAGCTGCAGAATATGGTCTCTAGTGCTTCCCGTTTCCAAAAATTAATATCCCACTTAAAATTAAAGCCCTTAATCCGGGATCAACAAATGACCCCTTGAATACGGTCTTTTATTATTAAAATAGGAACTCTTGTATTGTTTGTGCTGGCAGAATTCAAGAGATAACGAACCACATATCTGTAGTTTCACGCCTTTATATATATTACAGGAGGAAAGCCACTCCAAGGATGGTAGTGTAGGCCGAGATAATTCAGGAGGGATTCATCTAGAAGCTAAGATTCAAAAACTGGAAAAGGAACTTGCCGAAGCACTACAAGAAAATGACAGGTATCTCAGGGAACTTCGGAAGTAAGCTCTCTTTGCTATCATTTACTTATATCTCCAATGCATCAATATATTCTTCATAATCTTGTTTTCATTTCTTGTTTGTTTGACCTAGTTTTTTCCCCTTGAGATTTAATCTAAGGGAGTACGTTCAATTAATTCAAGTGAATCCCCGGGAATGTCAACTAGAATATCGAGGATCACTAATCTTGTGATATGATCATTCCATCATTCTTCTAAAGTAGCAGCTTCTTTGCATAAGCTCATGCTGTGAGAGATTCTTGAAAGATTTAGACCTCTTTTGATCTTGTTGTGGGAAATAGTGTTTATGTATTGTTAATTATGTGCCCCATAGGGTTTCTCCTTTCTATATGAAGGAGCCTTATAACAACAGAATAGGCAAGTCATTCAGTTCTTTTAGCATGGAATTAGAGTAATGGTATTAGACCAGAGCCATGGTACCCTAAAAACCCTAACCCCACTGATCAACCTCCCTAATCTGCCATCGTGAGCCTTCACACCTCTGCCTTCGCCCAATCCATTGTGCATCACCTCCTCACCTCCACACGACATCAACTAGTCGTGCCCATCTCGACCCATCACATGGAGCTGCCTGACCCACTGTGCCATCGTGAGGCTCTAATCTCTTCGTCACCATGGCCTAGGCATAACCCAAGGCCTCCTGCATGGCCTAGGTTCGATGCGCCACTGCTTCAAACCTTTATGTGGGTCCCTGTGCCCATGCATGATGTGTACGTGATTTTTTGGACCATTTGCATGTTGATTTTGGTGCAGTCCAAGGCGATTTCGAGGTATCCAATCCGCTTGCCCTATAGCACCTCCAGAGTTGATGTGTGTTGAGAAAAAATAGAGAATGAATGACTTGCCTTATTCAATGGGACTAGGGTTTCTTATATAGCATGAAACCATAGAAAGGTGAAATGAGAAAATTACATAAATGCCCCAAAAGGGTTACATGACTCTATGACTATAAAGAGAAATAGCTCATTAACTCTAACACCCCCCCTCAAGTTGGAGTATATCTATGGATCATACCAAACTTGGAAATCATCCACGAAAGTCGTTTTTTGGTAGTACCTGTGTGAATATATTTGCAATATGGAGATCTGTAGAGATATTAGGATTAGTAAATTTCCCTCCCCGTACTGTATTTCGAATGAAGTAACAACCAACTGTAATGTGCTTAGTCTAGTTAGAAAAACTGGATTGGTGATGATATATATAGCAGAGTTGTTGTCACAATGCAAAGGAACAGTTGTAGTAGCATGAACTCCAAACTCCTGTATAAAAGAGACAAGCCAGGTAATCTTAGAAGTGGCTTGGGCCATTACCTTGTATTCTGCATCTGCATTCAACCTAGAATCCATTGTCTGCTTCTTGCTACGTCATGTAACAATTCCACCAACAAACATAGCAAAGCCTATAATAGATCGTCGGTTCTTAGATGAACTAGTATAATTTGCATAGGCATAAGCGGTGCGTAGAAGAGGCCTTACCTTGGAGATCCCTTCAAATATCTAATGATCAAAAGAACATCTTGCCAATGACTATAGAGAGGTCCATCCATGTGTTGTCTCGCACTACTTACATCATACGATATATCTGGCCTAGTAATAACATGGTAAAGTAGTTTTCCCACTAGTCTTCTATATCTTGCAATGTCCTCAAACTCAACATCAGTAGATGTAGAATGTTTTCGTAGTTATGCAGGAATGCTAGATGGTTTGCATCTAAGTAGTCCAACCACTGTAAAAATATCTAAGCAATACTTCTGATGTGATAGGTATAATTCCTCTGTAGTGCGTATTACCTCAATGCTAAGAAAGTAGCAGAGTTAACCAAGGACCTTTGTGACAAAAACCTTATGAAAGAAGGCCTTGGCCTATGAAATGTCAGCTTTATCATTGACAGTAACTACCATATCATCTACATAGACCATGGCCTTAAATGTCGGCGAAATTCGACCGAAATTCGGTCGAATTTCGGTTTCGGTCGATACCCGATATCGATACATACTGATATATCTTTTTCCAGGATATCGACACATATCGGCCGAAATATGACCGAAATTCGGTCATGTCGACACCTTTCGGCCGAAATGACCGAAACTTGGACTATACCGATCGAGGATGATCGATAATGATCGGTGGGTCTCTACCGATTATTACCGGTAATGATCGAGGATGATCGATAATGATCGGTGGGCCTCTACCGATCATTACCGGTAATGATCGAGGATGATCGATAATGATCGGTGGCGCCTCTACCGATCATTGGCTGTACTGATCGAGAATGATCGAGAATGATCGGGTTGCCTCTACCGAACATTACCGATAATGATTGATAATGATCGACGTTGATCGATGATGATCGGGAATGATCAGGGAGCCTCCACCGATCACTACCGGAAATGATCGGGGATGCTCGGGAATGAACGGTAACGATCGAGGATGATCGGAAATGATCGGTGGGCCTCTACCGATCATTACCTGTAATGATCGAGGATGATCGATAATGATCTGTGGGGCCTCTACCGATCATTACCGGTAATGATCGAGGATGATTGATAATGATCAGTGAGGCCACAACGATCATTACCGGTAATGATCGAGAATGATTGGTGTGCATCTCACCGAAATTCCAGCCAGTCTCCGAAATGGTGATCGAAATCGATATTTAAGGCCTTCATCATGAAAACAACTTATTATTATAATAAAAATGTGTATTTCTATCTCATTTAATGATTGACCAACATCAGAAATCCTAATTTCGTAAAAAAATTGAGATTTCAAGTCATTTCCAGAATTTCCGGCCATTTCACCGAAATTCCACCGAAATTCCTTTTCCGGGGTTACCGAAACGAAACCGAAATCCGACATTTGAGGCCTTGACATAGACGACTAGTATAACCATGCCAGTGGACCATCGTAACAAAAACAGAATTGTCAGATGTCATCCTGTGGAAGCCAAGAGAACTGATCTTAATGATAAGCCTGGCAATCCAAGCTCGTTGAGTCTGTTTTAGGCCATAAATGGCCTTATAAAGTTGGCATACATGCTCTCCCTTGACTGAGTAACCCGATGGTTTTGTCATATAATCCTCCTCCTCGAGGTCGCCATCGATAAAAGCATTCTTCACATCTAGCTGAAAGATGAGCCATTTCTGATTAGCAACAACATAGAGAATAGTGCAGATATATCCCATCTTGTCACTGTGGAAAAGTCTCAAAATAATCCACGCTATAGGTCTGAGTAAAGCCCTTTTCTATAAGCGTGGTCTCTAATCTATTAACAGAACCATCAGGTGATTGTTTGGTTGTGAAGACCCATTTGCATCCAACATGCTTGACACCAGGGGGCATGACACAAGATCCCAAGTGTCCTTGGATGTGAGTGCATCCATCTCGACATCCATGGCCTTTTCCCAACCATGGTCCTACAACGAAAAAGAAAGAGTCATCAGAGCATCTGTAAATTTCCTATTACAACTGGATAGACTGTCAGTGGAAGTAAAATGTGACATGTGATGCATAGTACATTGTCTTTTGGTTCGTCGCAGAGCTATAGGGAGTTCTGGTGGAGCATTCAGAGTTGCAATGATGGGGACACTTGAAGAGTGCACATCATCCTGCAAATAAGGACCATACAACAATACTGTGTCAGAATGACTAGTATGTTTCCTTTTGTAGGCAATAGGTGTTGGCAGGATCTCCAAGAGTATGCCACTGACATACTGAGTAAAGTAGCTGAAATGTTTAAAGAATGTGACTTCAACAAAAATGTAGTAACGATGACTAGCAGTTTCATAACACCTGTACCCCTTTTAGGTGTGAGAGTAGCAAAGGGCAACACGCTTGATAGCACACAACAACAACAACAACAACAAAGCCTTTTCCCACATTAAGTAGGGCCGGCTACAAGGGTTCTTTGCCTCCATTCAGATCTATCTTGGGTCATTCTTGGGCCTACATCCAAAAGACTAAGATCCCTTCATATGGTTTCATTCCAACATTTCTTGGGCCTTCCTTGCCCTCTGTTAGCCGTCTCAACATCTCAAAACTCGCATCTCCTCACTGGTGCATCAGTTGACTTCCTTTGCAAATAGCCAAACCACCTTAAACGATTTTTTTGCTTCTTATCCTCGATCGGAGCTACACCAACTTTCATTCTGATTGCATCATTCCAAATCCGATCTTTACGTGTGTGTCCACACAGATAATTTATTTGCAGTATGGAAACTATAAACATATGTAGTACAACCAATAATTCTCAATGTGAGCGGAAATAATCTCTCAATTGGATATAAGAAGGAGAAAGGAGTTGCCCCTTTTAGGACAGAGGATGCGAGCCTATTGAGAGATAAGTGGCATAGAGAATGCCATTCCTCCAATAGTTCTTGGGCACCTTCATGTGAGTAAGTAATACGCGGACAATGTCTAGAAGATAGCGAAGTTTCCTTTCCTCTACCCATTCTGCTGAGAGGTATGCAAACAAGATGTCTAATGAAGGGTTCCTTAGAGGCAAAGAAAGATGTCGAGTCCTATTGGGTAAACTCAAGAAATACAAGATAGAGAAAAATGTTTTAATTAGATGAAAGAAGGTCTTGATAATATCGTTAATTTCTGACCGTTCCTTGATTAAATAGACCCAAGAAGAGTTGTTGTAATAATCTACAAAGATAACAAAGTATCTATGATTGGAAGTAGTACGAATACGATACGTTTCCCAAACATCACAATGGACTAAAGAAAATGACGATAATCGGCATGGCTTAGTCCTATGAAGAAAAAGTACGATGATGTTTGCCGAACTGACAGGCTTCACATTCAAATGGCTTTAATGAGGACAACTCAGGAAACATTTGGGAAAGAGCATTAGTAGAGGGGTGGTTAAGCCACAACTGTCATAAGAACGGGTAAGCTGAGATGGAGATAATACCTGCAAAGGTTGAGTCTGTGGCTATATCAAGGTAGTAAAGGCTGTTCACTCATGCCCCCCTACCTGAAATCTGCGTCATCTGGATGTCTTGAAAATAACAATAGAACTCATCAAAAATCACATGACATTTCAATTCAACACGTATCTTATAAACTGACAATAAGCTTAGATGAAAATCGAGTGTGCAATAAACGCCAGAGAGCCTGAACTTGGAGAAGTCCACAGTCCCAACAGTGGTAACATGAGAATGGACACCTTTAGCTAGCCGGACCGACTTAATTGTGGAAGAGGGGTGAGAAGTTGTCACAAGACTACCTTCTTCAGTTAACTAAGTAGACACGCTCGAGTTAATGATTCCAGGCTTGTGTCGAGACTGAAACAAAGTTGGCTATAGTATCTGAGGTAGTAGCTAGATGTGTGGCAGAAGTAGTCTCTCTGAGAGTAGAGTTCTGCAGAACCTTTATTAGGTGGGTGATTGAAGTCCCCAGATCACCGAGGAACACCTTAAAGGCTCGTGACCATGGCATGCAATTTTCCGCATCTTTGAGTTTGATTGAAGTTCATTGTACATCATAGAAGATGTAGTGTACAGGGATTTGGTTTCGGTAGAAATTAATGCCGTCGTGGTCTAATAGGGAGTTCAATAAGTAGAGTTATCTGTTCAATCATGCATGTAGGTGACTATAGCAATAATTTTAATGCCCACGAGGGGCTAGAACAACAACAAACGAGGACTGGAATCGCTTTGGCAGGAACAAATAAGGGATGAAATTTCGCTGGAATCGGCCTGAAATCATCCTAGAATTGTCTTGGAATCAACTTGGAACTACTTGGTTTGGGACGTGCTAGTGTTGGGAACCCAAAGAGGGTCCGACAACTCCCTAGATGGGCTGGCAGTGGTGATAGCGACCATTGGAGGGTGCCACCAATGCTGGGGGGTGTCGATCACCACAGGCGTCGCCTTAGTAGATTTAGGGCCGATAGTGATATCCTAGAAGGAACACGGGGCCCTACACGAGGCTTGCAAGATGATGAGGCCCATGCGAGGGATCGAACGGAGATGTCGAGCTCGAGTACAACCGAGATAGGTTGCTTCCACGCGACTGAGATAGAGGGTGGCAATGTCGGTGGGTTGTTGTATATGATCCTTGGTTTAGGATCGTTGCTTTGATACCGTGTGAAGAAAAAAAGATAATAAATACTTGTCTTATTCAATGGGTCTAGGGTTTCTTATATAGTTTGAAACCCTAAAGAGGTGAAAAGAAAAAAATTACAGAGATGCCCCAAAGGGGTTATAAGACTCAATAACTGTAAATAGAAATAACTCATTGATTTTAACAATGGGAAAGGTTATACTCCGAGTTTGCACACACAACTTGTTCTATACATGATTGTCTCGACAAATGGCATACCGTTCCATCTAACAATCATGCCCTTGGTCTCTTCCGTTTGTCATGTCAGAGAACAAGGTCGATATATCCTCCTCTGAGGCCTTTAAATGTCCAACCACATCGTTAAGATGGATAGAAGCAACCATGAATTGTAGACAATGCAATTCATAAGTATAACAAATAATATATTCGGACACTGTTGCAATATTCAGCCAAACATACCGAATATTTGATCGAATATTCTTATTCAGTGGGGGTAAACGAATAGAACATTGATATTCGGTCCAACCCGAATATTCAGGATGAATATTCGGGTATTCGATCGAATATTCGACCGACTTTTGCAACAAATTGCCAATTATTTTAGTCTATTTTATTTTTTATTTTTAAAAAGTTCTCAATTATCCCGATATCACCACAAATGTTAAAGCTCCATAGTACTAATTCATTAATGGGTACTTTTATCTTGGACTATTATTGGCTTTCAAAAAAAAAACTTAGACTATTATCGATTGATGACCATATATGTATAAATAAACAATACTATATGTTATACATAATTTTTATTTTAAAATAATTTAAAAAATACATAATGGAATATTTTTGAATATTCTCCCGAATACCGAATATTCTTTATTCAGTGACCCCTCCGACTGAATATCGAATATTGACTTCTGCAATACTGTATCTGGATGTAACATGAGGTGGCTGACATGACTAGGGTCAATGCATCGTGTAAGCAAGACAATGCATGGACACGTGTTTGTCTCTTTTGTATGATATTCTGCATTAGCACACAACCAAGGGGATGAGGGGGCATCCTCGCTGCCACATATTCTGAGGCGAGGAATGGGACGAAGATCCTCCAACTCCAGTATGGCCTTTTCATGGCAAAGCATGATGGTCATGCTCTCCATGCATTCTACTCCTGATTGATAGGCATGTTTGAGAAGCTCTATAGCTTCATGCCTTTGAGCACGAGTACCGAGCAGCATATGACGTACATGAATGGCGTAATGGTAGGTGTGAGCAGGATCACGATGCCCACTACAAATGCTACTCCGACCTCCTCTACTATGTTTGCATCTTGAGTAGAGGAGGTTCGACATAGTTCATAGGATGTGGTGTCCGCGACAGAGGATGTGGACTCTTTGGCCCGCAATGCCCATATTGCAACAATGTAGGTCACTCTGAGGATACATGCTATCAGAAATATGGTCATCCTGCATCTGCTCGGGTTGCTGAGCAGATTGAGCCAACTACTACTTCTGCTTATTATAATTATGACGATCTTGTCTTACGTATGATGGAGATTAAGGCTACTTCCACTGGTTCTACTAGTGTTCCTTCGATCTTTGACGCTGCGACCTTTGCTAGTACCTTATGTACAATTTATGCATTTAACACTTGTCGCATGGCATATATTTCACAATGGATCATGGACTCTGACGCATCTCATCATCTTTGCGATGACAACACAATTCACTTCCTGCAGTTCTGTTCACCCTCATCGATCTATAGTCATTTTTTATAGGAGACATTCTCCTAATAGGATAAGGAGAGATTCAGTAGACACCTTCCATGCGTCTGCAGAGTATGCTACTTACACCTGGATTTTCTATGAATTTATTGTCTGTCAATCAAATTACCAAGGATATGAATTATCGTGCCATTTTTTTTACCTATCTTCTCTTGTGTTTCAGGATATACTCACGAGCACCCTGTGGCTGCGAGCAAGGGGGTCTCTATCGATTGGTCCAGTCTCCTTGTGCATGTAGATATTCTATTCCTACCGAATCAGAGTCTCCATACATGTGAGACCTTCCATTCGGCCATTTTCCTCTACATAATCGTGTAGAGTCCTCCCACCGATCTCACCTCAGTCCACTTTTTCGTTTGAGGCATTCCGGCTTGGGAAGCATCTATCGTATCGGTTTTCCTAGTTGTCAAAGTTGTAGAAGTAGTTCTTTTATGAGTTGTTGAATTTTGACATTTAGGGTCTCAATCGCGTTCCAGATCACCAGGGGCACATGTTCTATCTTGTTACTATTGATGATTTTTCCAGACTTTCTTGTTTTTTTATTGAAAATAAGTCTAACGCTGGTTCTATTATGCAATCTTTTATCATTAAAGTAAAAAAAACTTTGTTCTGCTATTGTTAAGTATGTTCACTCTGACAATGCTTTGGAGTTTTGTATCGGTCATCTATCTTAGTTCTTCAAGTCTCTTGGGAATTGGGATTCTCCATCAGACTTCATGTGCACATACTTCTCAGCAGAATGGTGTTGCTGAGTGCAAATACCCTCATCCTTAGATGTTATTAGGATTTTCCTAATATAGAGTCATGGCACTCACTCTTACTGGGGAAACACAACCCTTACTGCTTGCTACCTCATCAACGGTATGCCTCAATTGCGCTTCCCAAAAAGGTGTTTTTTCTAACACCTCGTGTCTTTCTTTGTGTGTCCTTTATTCATCACCTGACTCCTGGCCGTGATAAGCTCTCCCCCAAAGCTATCAAGTGTGGCTTTGTTCGCTACTTCCAAATCTAGAAGGGGTGCCAGTGCTTTGATCCTATCAGATAGAAGTATTGTCAGTGCCAATGCCACATTCTTTGAGTCTATTGTGTATATTTCTCCCAAAGGTGACATGGTGACTTATTTGGTGTGGTGGTTTACATTCTACATCCTCCACCTCCAGCTGCTAGTATGGCTCTTGTGGTTTAGACTTTGCCTCGTGTACATGTACATTCACAGACCGACTACTAGAACCCCCTGCTCCTATGTCTTCCCCATCATCCATCACGTCCCAAGTAAATCCTGAATACTTGGTTTCCTCTGATGGCACCCGTGATGTTTCTGTGGAGCATGAGACTTTGTAGGGTGATAGTGCAACTCTCAGGAGATTGTGGTACATGAAGCAAATCATTCAGAGGATCTTGACCAACCTATTGTACTTCGAATGATGAGATGTATACGTGCTACGTATCCTCTCTCAAGCCTTGTTTCATTGGGACATCTATTAGAGGGCTTTGGGAAGTTTATGGTGTGACTGTCATCCGTTACAATCCCACCAGTGTTGCAATAGTCGGCCGACTAGGCCGACTATTCGGTCCGAATATGAGGTGCGGGAGGGTCCCCGACTGCGTAACCTCCAGTCGGCCAATAGTCAGCCTAACCGAATAATTGGTCTGATTATTCGGCCGACTGGTCCACTGGTAGTTAAATGCTGGAATTTTTTTTATATTTTAAAATTTTTAAAATTTCCAAGAGTTATCATTTGTCATGATATTACCAAAAATGTCAAAGCTCTGTATATGTAGTTGATGAATACTTTTATGTTGGATTCCTATTGTTTGACGATAATATATGTATAAATATATAAGAATATATATTAAAAATCATTTTTATTTAAAATAATTAAAAAAATTGAATAATTTCGAAACCCATCCGACTGAATATCGAATACCGACTTTTGCAACACTGAATTCCACACACATATGGCATGCTATGGAGGACAATGCATTGTGCTGTGGAGGAATAGATGGCTGCACTTCAGTCATGAGGCACATGGGGCTTGGTTGGTATCTTAGTTGGGGCTTCTGTGGTTGGCTACAAGTGGATCTTTAGATTGAAGCAAAAAGCAGATGGCTGTCTTGATAGTTACAAGGCTAGACTGTGGGCACGTGGATTCATTCAGACATATGAGGTGGATTATCACCACACTTTTTCTATTGTTGCATGCCATTCTACTCTTTGGATCATCCTCTCTGTTGCAGTGGTACGGGACTGGTTGCTCTCCCAAGTTGATGTCAAGAATGCCTTCTTGTATGATGAAAATTGGTTTTACCGTCGAGCTAATCAGACTATACATGAAGTTTGAACATGTTTGTAGCATAAAAGACTTTTAACATCCATTAATTTCACCCCTGATTTTGTGAAACCAGTACAACTAAAAATCACATTATATGCAGTTTTTTGTTCTGTATGTATATGGCCTACAACTGAATTTTTCTGATGTTCTCCTAAACTTCTACATTTTAGCATTCAAGCTACACGGCAACAGACCAGTTCTGATAATTCAGTAACTGCGCCACCTGAGAATGTTAGTGACAATGGCTTACATTCTCTGGAGGCTGAGCTGAAGGAGATGAGAGAGCGATACTCGGAGATGAGCCTCAAATATGCTGAAGTTCAAGCTGAGAAGGAAGAACTGGTAATGAAGCTGAAAACATCAAGAAGCCAAAAGAGGTGGTTCTAGCAACACTAGGGCTGGTTTGCACATTGATATTCGTTTGCGTGATCGTTCATAGATTGTCTGCCAACAGACTTCCTGCATACGATTGCTCACTCTCTTGCTGAAGGAAATAAAACAATTTAAACTTTGGCAGTTGCAGGTCAGACCATCTACACATCAGAAGGGCTGGAATCTGCAAAGGCAATGTATAGTATGGTCAAGTATGAGAAGAAAGAAGCCATTGATAAAAGAGATGGGATAATAATGAAATATCGTTCTATTTAGATTCATTCCTTGATTGTGGAAGGACCTGGGTAGTTCAGTTCAGTCCGCCATGTAAGTAGTTCAGTTACTTTTAAAAATATGAGTAGTTTAGTTTCCATCTCTGTTAATCTATTGTAGTTTACCTTGGTCGTTAATCATGCCATTTGGAGTTTGCCATTTTGTCTCTCCAAGGTGTAATATGTATTTGATATTTGTATATATGAAGTTCAATTCAATAAAAAAATCTTTTTGTTGAATTCCCAGGGATACATCTCTTGAGCATCATGTATTTTATTTCTCTTTTATCTTAAACTCATTGCACAATGTTTTAAATTATCCTACTTGCAAGATTTCCACAGAAAATGATAAAACAAGAGAGTTTTCTGTATATGTTATTACAGCAAGAAAAAAATCCTTGTCAAGACATGGAAATTAAATTTTTAGAGAAGAGGCGTGCATCGGTAATCTTATTGTTGTATTTTAGAGAGCTGTTGTGGGTTTGCCTTGAGGCTTCTGAAGTGTTGAAACGTTTAATCTGGAACATAAGATGCAGTGAGAATAATATGTAGATTTGTGTTTGCATCTAAATTCATAGCAATCACTGTCACTACAACGAGGTTCTCTCTGGAGATCTATGATATATAAACTATCTTCTTAATAGAAGATAACTTTATCTTTCTCATGAGAGGAAAGCCGGAGGAAATATCTAACATAGATTTCAAATAATTTGCCTCCATTATAGGGACCTCGGATTTGGCCTCTCCTATATGGTTAAACCTTGAGATGAGTTTCTGGTGTATAGTTACCATGGAAAATGGGTTCTCTCTCATGTGAACATTAAAAGAATACTGTATTCGAGGCCCCTTTCTCCTTGACCCACATAGATCTATATATACGTAGTAAGACTAGTGCTAACAGTTCATCACGAAAGAAAAGACTCACCAAACCGATATCACTAACTAGTACTAATAGAATGAAAGCTAATATTAATTACTGATATAGCAGAAGTGAATTATTTATTCTGTGTATTTCTTTGAATCCATTGCTATTGGAGACTTATGCAATAGATAGTATCATACATATGCACACAAAAGGTGGATTCATATCATGTCAATTCCTCAAGGACATGTATGAGTTTTTCTCAAGAGAACTCGATAAAAGGTAGATCCCGAAGTTCTACCATCTCACACTCTACTTGTCCAGTATAATATCGAAATCATAGAGGTATCTGAATGAGTTGGAGAAGAAAGAAATAAGGGAGACAAACATCTTTATTCCCCCCCCCCCCCCCCGCCGCCGCCCACCTCTCTCTCCCTCTCTCTTATCATCATATATTCTTCTCTTTTTTCGATCTCTACTTTGTAATCATCCTTTTTTTTTGAATATTTTCCTTTTTTGTTTTGCTTTTCTTCTTCTTTGTCTATAGACCAAATCAAAGTTCATTTAGGGCCTAGACTCAAGTTTTATTTAGGGCCTAGATTCAAGAGGACTTCAGAGACCCTAAAAAGTCCGTTTCAATATCAAAATGTGATTTTTTTATATGTGTACACGGGATCAAGTCCTTATTTTTCATCTTAGATGTATGTACAATTCCTAGAAAAGGAAAGGGGTCCAATCCAATATGGAGACGATTGATTGTCGTACTACTAACTTCGTCGGCACTGGTCGCTTAGAACAACTCATCCCTCGCTTTATTTCTTAAAGATGAGACAAGGCTTCTAAGGCAAGATAGAGATTTTGATGATGGAGTTGATATAGTATTGGAGATCCGTGCAAGAGAAGCTGATAGGAGTGCAAATGGCACTAGTTAGAAGCTTCTTCTTGCTGGTGGTGATGATAAATGTGATCAACTCGAGAGGATTGCCTATATTGGAAGGTGATCACATATTATAGTTTGTTGAAGGGAGCATCTGCCGGAGGCGATATACATAAGTTGGATGATCATACATTGAAGAAGATACAATAAAGGGCAACAACACTAAGGGGACACGATCTATCTACATGATTAGACGACTTGTTTGGTCGAGCCTTGCAAACTAATTTGCTTCACGACACGTTTTATTTCTTTAGTTGAGCCACTCCAAACACCATTATGATCGCTCTCTTTGAAAATCAAGATCCTTTCATGTTGTATAAATCTTAAGAAGGATCAATCGCTTTCCTTGAAAAAACTAGATCCTTCCATGTTGTACGAATTTTGAGAAGGATCAATAAATAAGAAGCACATGGGCTTTGGTTAAATAAAACCCTAACTTTACACGAAAAATGTAACCCTGAAGATTTCCAAGATCAAGCGCACTTTGCCATGTAGAAAATGATAGAATCTAGAATAAATAAAAAAAATGTTAGATTTGCATGGTTTAAGATAGTTAGATGACTACATGGGAAAAGTGACATGTGTTTGTATATTGCCTCTTCTCCTTAAAGCTTGTATAATAAGGCTTAATATCTCGGACCCACTCACAAACCAACTCTTTGCATAGTAGATGATATGGGACTAAACACATGATTCTATGCTACAATCAATTATCATGAAGCTAATATACAATCAACTACAATCTACTAAATATTTTAGCTTTTGTTTCCAATTTCTTGCAAGTAACTTAAGAACAATAAGACCTATATATCGGTTTCTTATAAGCAACAGATGATTAACTTCCTCATTTATCGAAGTAGAAACGGGAAACAGTACCTTCACTACCTAGCCAAGGCACTTCCTCTCTAACCCTTTAATCCAAAGCAAATATCATGCTTATGCCCTTGTTGGGTAAAGAATGTTGCATCCATAATTATAGTAGATTGCTCCAATCACATGAAGGTAAAACCTAAAAGGGAAAGACAATAAACTTGTAGAAACATCAAAAATCTTGCTTGTTACTGCTTCATATCAAATGAACTATAAACTCAACTTTTTTAGAATGGTGAATTAAACTCTTCTGGCCACTCTGAGTGAATGTGCTTCGCTCGCGACAACCCATTGGGGGGCAATAACATAGAGGATGTTTTCATGTTCATCAAAGCCTCCCTCAAGGCTTGGGATTGTTTCATCACCTTTTTATTTTGCAATATCGACAAAAGGGAAGATATCCTTCTGGTATTCAAAATTGGATCATGATGTAGACCTCAGTATAGCTCTCCCCTTTGCCTACTATCTGACATGGAAGGGAATAAGATTGTTACTAGGGAAGCTGTAATGCACTAAAAAATGCATGCTATGATTAGAAATAGGTGCTTTGTAGACAAGTTAAAATATGGTAAAAAGCCATAGGTGATATATTCCTTAACAAATATATCAAGATTTCACTGGCTATGGGTAGCCACTCCTTCATGATTATGGTGGGGATGAAAATTACCCCAATAAGACTTGCTATAATCTTTTAGATGATGATGGACTAGGAGATCCCTTCCTTCCTCTATATTGGATAAAAGTCTACTTAAGAGAATCTCTTCCTTTAGATGGCTTTACTTCCATGGCATCTAGATGCTTGCTTCGCTGCGCTGATGAAGACTCAATTCCTCACTTCATCTACGAATGCAGGTTTTTTGCCCTGTTGTTTAGTATATTTAGTTTCGATATTATTCTATAGATCAAAGAAATTATTATCATCGTTAAAGGCAATGTCGTTAACATGAGGATTCTGGCCAGTTCGCGATCAAACTTTGCTCCCTCCTGTAGAATGTTGCTTTAGAGGGGGTGGAAAGAATGGTGTATCTGGTTATGGAATCCTATTTAGATGTTATTTACTTTCATGATATGAAAGCCCTATTTTCATAATATTCCTTGGGATCTATGATCTCCTTACTCCTTTTCCTTCTAGGTCTATCCATTAGGATGAAGATGATGAATCTATCCTTGCCAAAGTTGCTACGACACCCGCATCTTGGTTAGGCTTTATTTGTGACAACGCCCGCTCGCGAATTCCGATTACCCGTTTAGTCATTCGCAATATTATTTTCAGTATCGATCATAGGAAAAAATTTCGTGATTTGAAATGACATTCACAATTAATATAGCTAATCAACCACAGAAACATTAGTGTGTCACCAATTCACATTTCATTAATTTCTCTAAATATATTACATCTAACAAAAAGGAAATTACATTGTATATATGCAAAATTGTACATTATCTTGAACAAAATCTAAACATGTGTACCGTAACAGAAACTGCGGAACCCAACGCCCAGCTGTCAGTCTACTGTGATGTAGGTGTCTTACTTGCCGAACATGATAGGAACAAGAGAAATGTCAACAAATTTGAATACAATCCAGAATATTAAAATAACAGGTAATGCAATGGTTTCAAAAAAAAAGTAAGCAGATAGGTTTTGAAATTTAAATTTAACAAGCTACTTGCATGAAAGTGGGTTTTCAAGTTGTTATGTATGTAGATCCCCTGATCACCCATCACCCCATAACTTTCCATATATGATATTTTCATATATTAATTAATAATCTATATGTAAGTTATTATCCTTTTATCACTTATAGTTCATGTTGATGGATATTGGTATTAAGGATGATGAGTCCTTGATCTGATCTTTAATTCTGTCTGATTTCTCAAGTCTAATGGATAGTCCGTGGTCCTGGTCTGAGTGTGACCTCACACCATGAATCTAAGGCGTGAAGAATACCTTAGGGTTGGGGTGCCTCCGTAGGTATGTGGTGGAGTATAATGCATCATAACTAAGTTCTCAACACGTCCACTAGCTTCTCCTGACATCTTTAGTAGTAGTTCTAAGATCTGATTAATTATCGATGATTGATGATAGACGTTGGTTAATATTTTCTGTACCAAGCTCAACTGTAACCAACTCATCTGTAACCAAACTCAATTGTAGCCAACTCAACTGTAACCAACCTCAACTCCAGCTGACAACGATCTTTACACCAACAAGACCTATTAGTGGAACGATAACCAAAACTCAAGCGGTGAGGAAGCCTCCTAAGGGACTCTTTCGTCTCGCTTCTAAGTGGAAGTGCGGTCTAGTAGAGGGCTCCGCCTACTCCAAAACTACACCCCTAAGACGGATGAGAGAGACTCTCGGGAGTAGTCACTCCTAAAACTGACCCGACCGGTACGAGCTAACAAGCTTGTAAAGAAAAACCAAAATCGAGGGCCCCTCATCTTAGTCAAACTACTGAAATAGGGTCAGCAGAACTGGTTAAAAATCTGAATCCCAACGAAGCGTAAAAACACTACGAGCTCGTGTAAAAATCATAAGGAGGACAATGATCCTAAACTCGCGTATTAGGTGGCCGCTGCCCTAACTGGGCTTTGGGCTTCCTATCTCCTGGCCAGCTGAGGGTCACTGCACCCTTGCACAGTTAGGTGCAAGGGTCACCATGACCAACACAAATATCATTCGTCACTGATTCTTATTAACCACCTAGGTTCATTGAATATATATTCATACCTCCACATCTTATATGATTGGCTTTATAGATATAGTTGATCAGTCCATACCATCAATTGTGATAAGTGATATTCATATCGTAGGTTATATTAACGATCATTGATGATGATTTTTAGTATTGTAGAATGCTTAGAATATCACTCAAATTTTTATCTTAACATCATGAAAACTAAAACCAAGGACTGATCTGAATTTGGGATCTAATTCACATAAAACCCCAAATTTTGACTTCTTAGAACATGGAATCTTGTGCAATTTGATCAGATATGTAATTTGGGATCTAACTCACAAATTTTAAAATATGGATTCTGGAGCTTTTGAACATACCTGAAATTGGAGTTTAATTTATACTAAAATCTCCAAATTTTAAGTTGTTAAAACATGGATCATGAAGCTTTTGAACAGATTTGAAACTTAGATTCAATTTACACTAAACCTCCAAATTTTAATTTATCAAAATATGAATTTTAGAGCTATTGAACATATCGGAAACTTGAGTTTAACTTACACTAAAACCCTCAAATTTTAAGTTGTTAAAATATAGATATTAGAGCTAATGAACGGAACTGAAACTGGGGTTTAATTTACACTAAAACTCCCAAATTTTAAGTTGTTAAAACAGGGATTTTAGAGATAATGAACATATATGAAACTGGGGTTTAATTTACATTAAAACACCCAAATTTTAAGTTGTTAAAACATGTATTTTAGAGCTAAAGAACATATCTGAAACATAAGATAATACATGCAAAAATACCTAACATTTCCATCTTAACCCATGAGATCTGGAGCATTAAATAGGTCTGAACTTATAGTTAATATCATGCAAAAATACCTCATTTTCAAAATTTAAAGGCATGAAAAGTGGAGCATATTCTTAGGTCTGAATTTAGATCTAATGGCATGCTAAACACCACCAAACTCTCATCTTTTAAGCATGTAAACTGTAGCATATAATGCTTTGAAAAATAGATATAAATGCATTCTAAACACCACCAAATTGTCATCTTTTAAGCATGAAAACTATTGCATATAATGGGCTAAAATATAGATCTAATTCAAGTCAAATTTCCTACAATTCTTTCAAATTTTAAGGCATGAACTGTATCTTAATTTTAATCTTTAAAATTTAGAAATCACAAGTCTAATCACGTGGCTTTGAAATTGTATTTTAAATCCTCATGAATGGCAACAAGAGGAGGGATGGATTATACCTATGGATCCTCCAAAATTGGAGGATCAAATGGCATGCATGCAGCATCAGATGCCCTTGAAATGGGTTCTTTAAACTGCTATTTGAAGCAGCAGCTGCAAAATTTTAGGGAATCAGAGGCAGCAACTATGGCTGTCTTTGGAGTGGTTGCAGCTGCAGCTATGAGTAGCAGTAAGGAGCTGCTCCAGCAACAATAATTGCTGCAAATTTGTAGCAGCATCTTGAGGGCTCCTTCGATTGGAGATCTTAGAGGGGTTTGGGGACTTTCTCGATGGAGTTTTAGGAGGAGAATTAGAGGGGGGTGGATATATATATATATATATATATATATATATATATATATATATATATATATATATGGGAGAGAGGCTTTGTTTGTTGACATGTGGAAGAATAGAAACAACCAAGTATGGGCTGTTGTAGCAGCTGAAATTTCTGAATTTAATTTATTTTTTTACAAACCATTTCTCTCTTTTATTTGAAAAACCAAAGTTGTCCATATTTGCGCATCGAGTCTCAGATTCTAATGTATAATAGCCCGTTTTGATCGTCTCTAAACAACGATCAATATGAGTGTAACATCCACATACTTTGGATTAGGTATGATTTCTCAGAGTTTTCAAGATACGATCTTGGTTTGTGAGTAAATTTTGTGATTTTAAAATATCAAATGATCTCTGATCGACGAACGGTCAATTTGTTCTTATTTGTCAAATCGAATTTCTGAATGATCTCGGTTTGTTTTACGGTTTCCGATTTTATGTCACGGTTTTTTCGATGGCACACATTACAATGCGATCGGCTTTTGATCGATTGCATCCGAACAATATTCGATCTGCAACTTATAAATCGGTCTACATTTATTCCATATTGCTTGAATATTAATTGATCATTCAGAGCCTCAATCGTGTCGATTTTAGATTATTCGGATTCGAATATCACAAATATAAAAACCTCAAAGGGAGTCTCGTCCTCGAGACTCGGGTCAAGATCACTACGTGTTTTATCTGGTTTTCATCCTGCCATAAAAACCTCAAAGGATTTTGAATCCATAAAACCTTAAAGGAAAAACAAGCCACATTCTTTCAATTTATCTAGTTAAATGAGCATCTTTGATGATTACCTGAGAAGAGTTGCGGGTATCGTGCTCTTATGTCTTCTTCGATCTCCCATACTGCTTCTTCGACACCATGTCGGTGCCATAACACCTCGACCAAGGGAATCTCCTTGCTGTAAAGCTTTTTCACATCACTGCCAAGTATCTGCGTTGGCCTCTCCTCGTATGTCAAGTCTGGTTCCACGTCAAGATTCTCGTAGTTGATGACATATCGAGAGTCGTACACATACTTCTTCAGGTTGGATATGTCAAAGACATCATGTATAGGTGATAGGTGTGGAAGAAGGGCTACTCGGTAGGCAACCTTCCCAACATGAGGAAGAATCCCAAGCGATCCAACATGGCGTGGCATTAACTTGCCACTAACACCAAATCTCTATACTCCTTTTATGGGAGATACTCGTAGGAACACCCAATCTCCTACCTGTAATTAAAGGAATTTCACCAGTATACGAGATTAAGTTGAATATCGATAAGTCATATTTGAATGGATTAAGAGAAGATGATCAAATTACCTGAAAATCCAAGTCTCTTCTCTGACGGTCTACATAGCTCTTCTGGCAGCTTTGTGCCGCCAGAAGCTTCCGTCTCACAAGATCAACATCCCTTGCAGTCTCCCTCCAAGAGTTCTATAGAGTAAAGAGCATGATCACCTACCTTACACCAATTGAGAGGTGTGAGGCATATCTGCCCGTATAGGACTTCAAATGGTGTCATGCCGATATTGGAATGATGGTTGTTGTTATACACGAATTCTACCAATGGCAGGTGATACTTTCAAGACCCTTTCCACTCTAGGATACATGCACGTAGCAAATCCTCAAGTATTTGAATGGTGCGCTCGCTCTGTCCCTTGGTCTGTAGATGGTATGTGGAACTCATCTTCAGCTTTGTCTATAGTGCTGACATGAACTGATGCCAGTAGTGCGATGTAAACCTCGAGTCTCTGTTAGACACCACCTCATGCGGTATACCATGTAGCCTAATAATGTTCTGTACATATAGCCTGGCCAATCTGGATGGAGTGTAGGTCATGCTGACAAGTATGAAATGGGTTGACTTGGTCAACCTGTCAACAAGACCCAAATAACATCATGGCCACCTAGTGTTCTCAAAAGTACGATGATGAAATCCATAGAGATACTCTCCCATTTCCACTCTGGAATGGGGAAATAATGCGATAATCATGGCGGTCTCCTATGCTCAACCTTGACCATCTAACAAGTCAATCATCTGCTGACATGATGTGCCACATCGCGCTTCATCCCACCCCACCAGAAATATTGGCGTAGATCGCGATACATCTTCGTGTTGCTCGGATGAATAGGCAATTGTAAACTGTGTGCCTTATCAAGAATATCTCCCCCCAGAACAATGATGCTTGTCCTTTACGTTTGGTTTTAGGGTCGAGTTCAATTAGCAGTCTCAATTTTATTAGTTATCACTTTTTTGGTCTTTTTAAAAAAGAAAATGTGTAATGAATTTTCCAATTCCTTTTATTACCTAAGTCAAAGAAATAAGGAAGGAATTCGAAAAAGCTGGTGCACGAAAATCAATGGATGTGAATGCCAGAGGTAGGGATGCGTACCTGACTCCAGCAATCTACGTGCAAAATGATCTGTACATAAAATAAAATCTATCCTATATGTGTGCAAGAGGAAACCATCCTAGCTGGAACTTCTACTCGGGAAGTACATATTTATTAATTTAAATAAGTCCAACGATCTATTGGAACAAAATTCTTTTAGGTGTGTGGACCTAGTGCTACCTGGCTCACCAAATAAAAAAACCTAGATCTAGGGGCTCCAAACACAAAAAATAGAAAAAGAAAGCGAAAAACTCAAAATATAGGAAATAAAATAAAATAAAAGGAAAAATAGGGAGGATAAAAAGAAGAATGCGAAGAAACCGTGAAAAATTGATAAGCCTCCAGGTGAACAGACACCTGGTAAAATAGGCTTGCTAGAGTCTTAATGTTCGAGTATTCAAGTCTCGGTATTATTACAAATTATATTACAAAAATAAAAATCTCTCTCTCATAGAAAATAAAAATCTACACTAAAGCTGATGTGCTACTAGACTCCTCAGTCTTCTCTCATGCTCTCTCCTGCTGGCCTGCAAAGAAGGGGTCGGTCTCCACTTTGCTTGGCTGCCTCAGCCTCCTAGAAGATTGTCCTCGCGTAGCGGGACCTCTCAGAAAAGTCAGCACAAGAGGGTGATTAGTACAAATAAAAAAATATTTATAAAAAATACAAAGGGGTAATAAAATATCTAATATACACAATATCCTATACTATGTGTTGCTTCCCGGCAACGTTGCCATTTTGTTGATCGACCAAATATGGGTGCTTAACGTCCGGTCTAGGAGGAGCCTGAAGTGTCCGACAAGTTGGATCTGACAATCGTTGTATCGGCCCTCTCTCGACACTCAACATATAATCAATCAAATCAGAGAAACAATCAACTTACGATACAGATGAAACAATGCATAAGATTCGTGATGAAATTTATTATACCCTATAAATAAATGTGTATAGCAAGCAAGTGCAGGGGTCGAACCACTGAGAGCAAACTTGAGGATATGTATATTTATTATTAATATGAATCAATAATTATTATTTTCGTATTTCTTCCACTTTTTTTATTTTTTGTGGGTTTTTAAATATATTTAAAATTTATAGATTTTTCGTTGTTTTATATTTCTTATATTAAAAATTTTTCTTTTTAGTTTTTACAAATTTTTAGTTTCTTTTTGTTTTAAAGTATAATGTATATGTTTATATAGTAATATTGATATTATAGATATTACAAATAATATATATGATATATATTTATAAATATATAAATATACAAAGGAATAGTTCTTTTTATTTTTTAAAGATTTTATAACATAGATTTATAAGTAGTAATAATAATGAGTAGTAAATAAGTATTATTAAGTATATATTATATATAAGGTTTTATAATTTTAAAAATATGTACAATCAAAGTTCAGAAAATAAAATATTTTTGTGTTCTTAATATTTTTCTCTATTTTCATGATTTTTATAGAATTTTTGATAATTTTTATGTAATTTTAATGTATTAAAGAGTGCAAAACAGTTAATATAGTATATAGGTTGAATTGTTTTGTGTATTAGAAACAGATAGTAGGTCCAGAAATTCTCAAAACTATTTTTAATGTATACTATATAATATAAAAAAAATAAAAATAGAAAATTACTTTTTTGGAATGTTAATGAAGTTTTATTGATTTTTTTTATAGTTTTTAGGGTTTTGTAGTTTTTAGTGATTTCCTTTTACATTTTTTCGTTATTTTTGGTCTGGAGTTAGAATATATAATAATAATATATTAACTCTATTGTTTTGGAATTTTCAAAAGTGGTTTTCTACTTTTTTATTTGTAAACAAGCAAGATGAGGATCCTATTTAATTTCTAATAAATGGAAAATGCGATAAAATACTACATAAAAATATGGGTGTGCATAAGCATGATTTAAAACATCTATTATATTTTCCCCAACATTCAAAAAACACATGAGTTATTTAAGAAAAATAGAAAGTCATATATAAAAATACAAGCCTGACATGGTTAGATTTGTAAATAAGGCACAAGGTCTTGGAGTGTAATTTTCCAAAAGGTTTACACTATATTAACAAATTTTAGTAGTATAAATATATAAAAGCTGGTAGGGCTTTTGTGCAAAAATCACGCCTCGCATGACATAACATGTGAGGTGCGAGGACCTACATGCAAATATGATGAACTTTAAGGGGTCCTTGCAAATACATATATATTTAAACTAAACTTAACATTTACATGGTTAAATAGAAAATACAAAAGACGGTCGAGCTGCTTTGAAATTTACCCAAGGGGCGCGTTATCCAATGGTGCTCTGCATGCCATGTGTGCCACTTAAGTGCGATATGATGGCAAGGACGCGCAATGCTTCACCTCAAAACGAGCGACATAGATTAGATCTGACACTTCAGCTTGATCCGACGGTATCTGGGTTGCCTAGAAGAACACTGAAGAACATTCGAGGAGGGCTACTTCGATAGTTGAATCTGCGCATCTCCGGCCTCCTCTGACTCCCCTAAAGGTCTCAATTCGTTCCTGGGGATCCTCCGCTCCTGCAGGTAGTTTCCATATGGTTCCAGGTCCCCTCCAACGGGACCCAGGGCTCTGAGTGTTTTTCTCAACCGGGGGCTTCGAGTGAAGCTTCGAATCATCACTCCGAATGGTTGTGTGAGTTGTTAACCTGCATAAAAGTCCTGCGGGCTCGAGGCGAATGTGCTCGACCCAAAAGCTGGACATATAGTGGATGAGCGGGGCGGACGAGCTTCAGGTGAAAAAGATAGATGAAGCTATGTATCCTTGATTCTTGTAGAATCAAGGATGATAAGTGAGGCGAAAGATGGAGAATGTATAGAGGATGGAAGATGAGGTGAAGTAGCGGGTCAGAGACAGTTGATTCACATGCTAATTCGAGCTAGATCTTAAAGCTACAACAAACAACTATATAGAAATTAAACCTACAGGATAACCTAATTGCAGAAACTAAAGTCTAAATTATGCTAAGGGGATGAAAGGCAAGCTAAATATGCAATAAAAGAGCAACTCGACAAAGTGTTTCACCTGGAGCATAAAAGCATCGCCCGAGAGGATCTCCGACGAGCTGGATAGCCTTCCTCCATTTCTTGTCCATGCTGACAAGGCCTGGAAATGCTTGCTGGCACTATGGGCTTCAATAGGGGGTATCCTATTGGGGTTACGTGGGGAGGGGAAGACAGTGATAAAAAAACAAAAGGTCATCTGCTTAGTTTATTTATGCATAGAAGACGTGGCGATATTCAAGAGGAGATAGTGTGAGATGGAGGAAGGGTTGGTGCTCTAGGTGTAGCCGTGTAGGGCCATGGGGGGTTGGTTATTGGGAGGAGCTCGAGGGCAATGGCGTAGTGGAGGAAGCATGAAAAAGGGAGGAAGTTGGGCTCCTCGTGAGTTCTGATAGAAGTCAGAGAGGAGGAAAGGATGATTGGTCCACGAGGACCAACTAGAAAAAGGGAAGGTAAAATCCTTTATTAATTCGATATAAAATAATAAATGATTTTATTAAATAAATGTCAAAACATAAACAATATTTATTATTTTATATTGTATTTAATTATGATTTTTATTTATTTTTACAAGTTCATTTTTTAATACTAATATCTACATGTATATACATATGTATTTTTACATGTATTTTAGGTCTTTTATTTTTATTTTATATTTTTATTTTATTATTATATTTATATATTTTGTATATTTAAAGTATAATTAAATACATATGCACATATTTTTATTTGTTTTTGATTTATTTATATACTTAAATAAATATGTATATGTATATTTTAGGTATAATGTACCTATACATTTTAACATATTATTTATTTTAATATATTTTGTATGCCTTTATTTTATGGTAATTATTTAAATGTATTTCAAATAATATTTACAATATTTAAAAATAGAAGAAATCTAAAAATTTAAGAATGAATATATTGAATATAATATACATGTATACAATGCAATAGGGACCCAAATGCCAACTTTTACATCTTAACTTCATTTCTAATGAAACATCTTCATTAAGTAGATAACTAAATTTTATGAATAATAAATATGAGTTTGGTCAATTTTGATTCGGTATGGAGGAGATACATGCATGTAAAATTTTGCTTGCGCCTTTTTGTTTTGTGTGTCCCGGGTGCACTATATATTATTTTCATGAGAAATTAATTTTGTATTTTTCTTTGTATTTTTATGTGTAACTTTCACGTTGAGGGTTTCTTTATTTGAGGTGTATAAAATGGAAAATGAAATAGGGCCCAAAAGGCTATTTATTGATGAATAAAGATTAAGGTTTTTATGTGTTTTCTCTACAATTTGTATGCCCTATCTCCTCCTACTTTATTCCTGATCGACCAAGTCAATATTGACCAGGCCTCCGTGTCTAGGGTCATACAGTGTCTTGGATACTTCATTTCCTTTTCTTTTCTTTCCTTTATTCTTTTATTTTGGAATTAAATGCTTGTATTTATACATTATTTATGCGTTAATTATTGAATGTTATTTTGTACAAATTAATGCTATATACATACATTTCACTAGGGATTTAAGGTCAAAATGAAAGAATAAAGGTGATGAAATGGAGATTCGTCACTAGGGTTCTATTTATAGTGGCGGGGGATGGGATCAAAAAATATAGCCATTGAAAACGGCTTTGGAAAGAAATCATCAAGATTTGATACTCATGATCGATCATACAAAGAAGGTGATTGATCATCTCACGTTGATCAATCATGTAGATTAAGGTGATCTATCATGATATAGTCGTTGGAGGTTTTCATTCAAATTGTATTGATCATAAAAGGCATCTAGTCAATCAACGGTGATCAATCAGGTCAAGTGGGTTGATCGATCAATGATGATCGACCATGTCAATTATGTTGATCTATCATAGTCAATTGATTGATCAGATTGTAAGGTTGATCGATCAATAGGGCTTGGACTTAATATGCCTACATGATAAACATGCATATATATATGCATATATATGAGACATTTTACATATGCTTATTAGAACCTTCTTATTTCTTCTTCATCACTTTATCCACAACTTTCATCTTGTCCAAAGCTTTTGTACTTCAAACTTGAAGGAAACTTGTCATGAAACCACAAAGATTTGTCATTATTAAAATAATAATACAATTAGTAAGCTATCAAGATACTAGCACTCCAGACATTATTATTAATGATATTAGTAATGAGTTCAATTACTTCTTCAAAGAAAGTTCATATACAAGGAAATCACCCTATGACAAAAAGGCTCATGAGACAACTCAAACTTAACGAGTTTGAGTTTGAGTCAACATTCTTGAGCTTGATGTTTATCAAGTTTGAGTCAAGGCTGGATTGACTCGTTGCACTTGATAGACACCCCTAAATACACATGATACTTTTCTTGTCATGCATGCAGGACTCTTTGAAAATTAGAGTTAGTATTGTCCATAGGGATAATTTGATCATTCTGATTCAAGGACAAAAATTGATAGAAGTTATCATGAGCCAAATTTTCATTACTTGTTTTTGACATATAAAATTTTACCATCACCTTTTGTTATCATCTCAACAAAGTCCAACATTACTTCAAATTAAATGTGACTCCAACATGTTCTTTAACTAGCAGGAATTTCAAAACTTCTTTAATGATATGCATGACACAATCCTCCCCTTCAACCTTCTTGTAATACCTTCCTACCTCCCTCATTATTTTGACTTGATGAATTATACATACATAAAAGTTTGCCCTCAGATGGCCGATGATTAATTAGCTGATCGATTTTTTTGGATTTTATCCTATTATACAATAAAAAATTTTAGATGTAATTATCTACCACTAAATTGAAATAGTACTTATCAATAGTGCACCTGCACAAATATGTGTTAAATCGAAGACATGCATACATTCAAGAGTGTGTGAATATCATCTTCATATAGAAGAGCTGTTAGAAAATATAATAATGCAATTTCTTGTGAGCAATGGTCTTACATCATAATTCAATGACTCTATTTCATTTCAAATGGTAGAGGATAACATATAGTGCAATCAAATTACCTGTTGTACTGCCTGCTTGAATATGTTGCCAAGAATGTCAATACATTCCATTAAGAGAACCTTGCTTTTTTTTATTATATACACAACATAAAAACTTTAAAAGACGAAGCTACATGCATTAAATACCACATTCTTTAGCCTACTTATATACTATATTACAAAATAGATATGAAAATGTTTGGAGCATAGAAAAAAATTAAGGAGTTTGAAATGTTTGTGCCAAAAAATGAATCTTGATCATGATTGTAGAAAAGAGAAAAATTTTATCTACATCATTTGGTTTCATTTGAAGACTATCGCATATTGAATAGATATTGGAGTTGACATGTGAAAAATCAAATAGAATTATGTTAGATAAAATGTGAAGTTTATGAAAGTGTTTATGGAGTAGCAATATTTTATGAAGTTAGAAATTTCGTTAAACAACAAACACTACAACAAAATTAAGCTATAGTGACGCTTTTTTTCAAAATCCATCACTAAACTAGCCGTTATGACGATATTATTCATTGTGAAATGATTTTTCGTACTTGAAATTAACGACGCATATCATATCTGTCGTTATATTATTAGCAACGGTCCACGTAGCGACGCTTATCCGTTGCTATATTTCAAACTTCTAATTAATCATCGCTAAATATTGAATAAAAATTTAGCGATGATTAATTAGAAGTTTGAAATATAGCAACGGATAAGCGTCGCTACGTGGACCGTTGCTAATAATATAACGACGGATATGATATTCGTCGTTAATTTCAAGTACGAAAAATCATTTCACAACGAATAATATCGTCGTTATATATTTAACAACGACCAATTTAGTGACGGATTTTGAAAAAATTGTCACTATAGCTCAATTTTGTTGTAGTGAAATATTCAAATTATTTGTTACCTTCGGTTAATTTTGTTATCATATGAGTATGTAAATCTTTAAAGAAGTTCATGTTTCTTACCCTCTTACGTAACATAAAAGCATGGCACGTCTATTTTAACAGTATGTTACATATTTGATATGAAATAATTAACTTTTTCTGTGTTTTTTTAATTTAGATAATGTATACATATTCCTTCTTTTATATGCATCCGTTATTTTTGTGTTGAATCACACCATATAGGGATGGAATCAATCGGAGACAGATTGGATATAGCTGTTTTCATATACATGCTTGCTTCATCTATATCGAATATGTATTTGATAGATATATGGAATTGTGAGCCCTTAAATAATCAGACACAAATTCGAATTGAATACTCCCGTGCCCGCGAGAGCACGAGATGGTATTCAACAGACTATGGATATCCATTTCAGCAAACCCTACTATTAGTAGGGTTTGCTGAAAGGGAAAGGTGGCTGGCCGGGATTCCTACTGAAGTGAAGGGCATAAGTGGAATGGTGGTCGGACACATGGGACCAAAATGGGATCCGAGGGCGAAAAAATATTTGGTGGTCATAGGGTCCCTTTCTTAATAGATGTTATGGATTTAGATTTACTTCATTTCTCTAAAATTGTAAGTGTATTCTTGTACAATTTATTAAAATGATCAAATATATTAAAATAAATTGTGTATCCATTCATTATGCTATACTGTAACATGAAAATTTGTATAAAATATATTAGTACTTTCATGCACACTTTCTAATAAAGAATGAAAATTTGTTTTTATAAAAAATTGAAAGCCACTTAGAAATTATGTATGCAACACATGATTGAGCTCAATGTGCGATGAGCATACCTTTTGTATATTTCCAAAGTTTGTGCCATGTTTTACAACACTGGCCAATTACACATATAAGGCCCTCTTAGATTTAAGTTGTTTCACACTGTTGAACTAAATCCAACAAACAATGCTACAAATATAAAAATTTAATTTCTCGACATCAAAGGCATGATTTGATTCCTGTAATTGAACTGGATTTCTGTTAAATCCTTTAATATATAGTTGTGATATTATAATCGCTAATCTATGTTTATTTTTGTGCTATAAGTATATATTGAAATATATCTTTTTGATATATAGATCCAATGGAGATTTCGAAGTTATCTGGCATTTATGTGTCTAGGGGAAACTTCAAATGATGTGGAGTCTTTCCCGAGTTAAGGAAAGCCAATGTTAATTTAGGCATGTTTCCATATTTTACATTTTTTATGTCATAGATCTGGTAATATATATTAATATCACATATATCCGTCAAGAAATAATTATAAAAATATCAGTAAATTGGATGAAAACATTAGATACATATGGGTGCTATTTTTTTAATCAAAACATTCTTGAGTATCATTTTTTTACAATGCAGAATATACAATTTACAAAACTCTACTATGATAGTGGTGGCTTTTAAGATGGAAAGGCCCCACTTCATTACAAAACTTTACTATGATAGTGGTGGCTTTTAAGATGGAAAGGCCCCACTTCATTTGAACAACCCTATATGTGTGTCTGCATGTACATAAATATATACACATACATACCTACGTACGTACATACATATGTATGCATACATGTATATGTATACACTCACCTACATACAAATATACAAATAGAGAAAGAGTGGGATTTTCCAATGAACATTGATCTTACTAGGAACTTGATGAGTATGCAATCTTATCCATCAAATGTACATCTTGTGATAATATATGTATATATATATATATATATATATTAAAACCACTTACATCAATTATGGTCAAATAAGAAACCGATTATGGTAGATTTTTTAATTATTCTCACATTAAAATAGGAAGATGACATCAATTCCTTAACATCCATCTTCCATCCTCCCCATCTGCACTAGAATATTAACTCCACCCCCTTGCGCCTAGTTTCTATCATCATGCCACCCCCTGCATCAATCATCCTCCTCACTGCATCGGTCTCTCAGATCAACACCCATGCAGTAGTACACACTACGATGATGGAGGAGGCGCATTGATAATTGCATGGTATCAACAAAATCATTGTGGCGATTACTTGCGCTCTACCACGAGGATGAAGGAGGATGCATGTGGATGGTGGTGGAAGTGGGATGGCTTCCCACGAGGGTCCACAACAAGGAAGGGGTACATGTGGGGCGAGCTATAGATGGAGATCGACAAGAAAGTATCAGGTTCAAAGTAAGGGATTTTGATTCACTCGCGTATTCCATGTAGAAAGTTGTAATTTAAAGAAAAGAGTTGTAATTTTGGTTCACGTAGTAGTAAAAAGCAATGCATCTTATGTAACTTCTGCACTCTTCACATGATGTATAAAAGTTGTAATCATAAAGAAGGGATTTGCATTTTTCATTCAATAGTAAATAATGACACAATATATGCCGCTTCAATATTATTCAATTACGTATTATATTTATAATATTAAAGAAGAAAATTGTAATTTAAAGTTATTTAGTAGTAACTAATATCACATATGTAACTTTTGCACTATTCATTCAAGCATTATTTATATAGAAATTGTAATAACAAAAAAGAGAGTTGTAACTTTGATTCAGGTTGTAAAATATAGATTCTAAGTAGTAAAAATGAATAAGAATGCCTAAAAAGAACTTGAAGATGTAAAATTTGACTTTATATAGTGGGTTTAGGTGGGTTAAACTGGTAGCGGGTAACCCATTTTTTTGTTTTGGTGTTTGGATAGAGGGTTAAATTGGGAGTGGGTTAGAAGTGGATTTATTGTGATATGATTGTATTGAAGTTTGAAAAAGTGAGTAGTTATTGTGATGTGATTGTAATAGAGTTTGAAAAAGTGAGTACAAGTGGAGTAGTTTATAATTTTTATATGATATGATGGTATAATATATTATTTTTTGATGAAATTGATGATGGGGAATGATTTATTTATTTTTTAAAAAGATAAAAAGTGGGCCCCACTTAGAAAGAGAAAGGAGTGGGTTAGGGAGGGTAAACCACCCCCCCTAACCGAACAACCCCTATAGTTTTAAATCATGCATTTGTAATAAATAATTATGTAATTATAAAAGGTATATTTGAAAATCTTTTTATAAAGCATTACATAAGATAATTATTTTGCAAATGTATTAAAATGGGAACAAGTGAAATTATCATTTTTGTAAAGCTAGGAGCAATTTTTGTTTCATTAATGCTGATGAAAGACTAAAAATGGAAGGTTGAGATTTTGTTCCAATTAATTTGCTAATGGAGCTAATTGGAAAGACCGTATATATACATACATATACATACATACATACATACATACATACATACATATACATACATACATACATACATACATACATACATACATACACACACACACACACACACATATACATGTATATACATACACACACATATAGGAAAAAGTTGAATTGAGGTGGCACATTTCCATGTGTATGGTGTGACATCTCTTAGTAGCCCTCCGATTAGGATAGTTAACAAACCACTAAATCAAATCCAAAACCACCGTCGAAATAATCTCCAAATAGCAATTTTTAGAAAATTTTTGAATATTCAATTTGGCTAAGTCATTATCCCATTACTTATTAACTACTCGAATTTAATTTTCTAAATATAGCATCCATCACGATCTTGGCTCTCAATTACTCGAATTTCCAAAAATGTCGACGAGTGTCTTCTCCGCCCTCTCTTCTTTGTAAATCCTCGACGTAGAGGCATTGGCTGCATTTGGAGACAGATGGTGACAACGACGACGACGCATGGAGCCACATGAAGTGGTTGCACATGGAGGATGATGCATGTTCTTAGTAATTTTCTCTTATTCCTTTTTATTCATCTATCAATCAAGTTCTGGGCTATTTTAGATTGCTTTTTTTCATTTTAATTTTTCTTTCTGTTTTGATTACATCTCAATCCATTCTTCAAAGTTTCTCATTTTTTTTGAATCAGTGTTCCTGATCCATTAGTGGTTATGATTTAGTGTTTTTTCAAATACCAGTGATTTTGATTTTGTAGTTTATAAGATAGAATTGTAAAATATATCATTTTTTTGTAAATTTATAACAAGTATTTCAAAACGCGAGCCTTTATTCAATAATATTTTCTAGAATATTCAACGCACTTTTCATTCTTTTGAATTCAATTATATTTTCTGGGAATATTCAATCTTTTGTAAGTTGGAGTTCCCCCATTCTTTTTGAGTTGAATACAATTTTCATTTTTTTCTTTTGAGTTTTATTTAAATATTGAATTCTGTATAATGATAATGAAAATGTTACCTAAAAGAAAGAATTTTTTGATTAAGAATGTAAATATTTGTTTACATATTGAATATGTCTCATGTTGCCAGTTCAATAAATGAATTTTTATTATAAAAATGTTATGTGTCTCGTTATATTTTCGCCCAAAAGATGATGTATTTTATAAAAATCAAATTAGATGAAATCCCATCGAGTGTGGAATAAATACTACAGGGATGAAGTTTACAGGTTCAATTGGATGTAAAAGACAAAATATGATGGTTATATTCTGTCTTTTGATCTACTAATTTACATAATTGATTATATAATTTACATTTTGATTCATTGATTTACACTTATGCATATATTTTATATGTTATCCTTTTTATAATAAATGATAAACTAATGATTGACTTTTGCAGATTATCACATAATTGTTTCAATGAGAACGTGGATTTACAAAATCTACACAAACTTTACAATGGATGACAAATTTCGATGGACCCACGACATGAGAAACACATTAAATGGACATGTAAAATAATTTGTGCTCATAATAACAATCTATTCTACAAAAATCACATGTATTTTACAAAAGAGACCACAAAGTTACAAAACAATGTTACAGTTTATAAACGTTGATCCCACATAATGTTCTCAAAAGAGATTACAAAAATTTTTCAAAATAAATCAAATGTGGTTCACAAAAAGATTACGAAATTTACAAAAAAATTACTGCAGTTGACAATTAAATTATCATAAATTCACCAAAAACATTGCAGTTTAATACCCTAAATTAATATGCATATGGCATATAACATATTTAACGTATTTACAATTTATCCCATCTAATATATTAGGAAATATAGGTGTAACAAAAATCTCATCATTTTAGGAATGTCTTCCATGTGTACATCAATTAATTAGCATCCGATCAAAGCACTCTATATTTTAGGAAACACATGTACACAAAAAAATACAAATTTTCATCAGATTTGAGCTTTTTTGTAAATAACAGTGGTTATTCTTTTGTAATATGTAACACAGAATTGTAAAATATCTCAATCATTTGTAAATTGATAACAGTTATTTCAAAGCGCGAACCTTTATTCTATCTAGATATTTCTGGAAAGTTTATGCATCATTCGGTATATACCTAAATATAGAATGATCAATGCTATATATTTTACTAAATTAGTACTAATTTAATTCACCCCATATATTAGGAATGTTAGTTGGTACGAAAACCACCTAGTGATTTCAATATCACTCGTACACTCATCATCCAATGACCTAAGATGACACCTTTCCATAATCAAGGAAAGGTGGCACCTCAATTCAAGTGCTCCATATATATATATATATATATATATAGAGAGAGAGAGAGAGAGAGAGAGAGAGAGAGAGAAGGGATCCTACTCCATGGAGTACGTAAATTACCTACTCCGTTTTCTTCTTTTTCAAAAAATTTTTATATTTTTTTGAAAAAAGCTTCCATGGATTTCCATAACTATATCCCTATAATATGTCATTCAAATTTCGTCAGAAACAAAGACTCCTACGACCTCCATCCAGATGGTCATTTTTTAACGGTCGCAGATTTGCTGTATTTTTCATGTTCTAGATGGAGGCCTTAGGAGTTTCTGTTTCTGACGAAATTTGAATGACATATTAGAGGGATATAATTATGCAAATCCATGAAAGTGTTTTCAAAAAAAATCGAAAAAATGAACGTGGAGTAGGTAAGTTACCTACTCTATGGAGTAGGATCCCTTTCCTCACATATATATATAGGGAAAAATGTGTATGCCCCTAGGGGAGCCAACTTAGGCTCCCCCCACCCCCTTTTCACAAAATTTTTTAATTTTTTTTCGAAATCTAAAACCGTGTAAATTCATTATTAAATCCCTATATTATGTCATTCAAATTTCATGCGAAACAGAGACTCCTACGACCTCCATCCAAACGGGGTCGATTTCAGGAAAGGTGCACCTCATCTGAAATATTTCCTATATATATATATATATATATAGAGAGAGAGAGAGAGAGAGAGAGAGAGGAAAGGGGAGGCCTACTTTGTGAAGTAGGTAACCTTACCTACTTCACTTCTATTTTTAGCAAAGTTTTTAATTTTTTTGAAAAATACCACCGTGGATTTTCATAACTATATCCCTCTAATATGTCATTCAAATTTCGTCAGAAACAGAGACTCCTAGGACCTCCATCTAGATAGTCATGTTTTAATGGTCACAGATTTGCCGTATTTTACCTGTTCTGGATGGAGATCGTATGAGTCTCTGTTTCTGACGAAATTTGAATTACATATTAGAGGGATATAGTTATGAAAATCCACGGTGGTATTTTTCAAAAAAAATAAAAAACTTTGCTAAAAATAGAAGTGAAGTAGGTAAGGTTACCTACTTCACAAAGTAGGCTCCCTTTCCTCTCTCTCTCTCTCTCTATATATATATATATATATAGGAAATATTTCAGATGAGGTGCACCTTTCCTGGGTGCATGGAAAGCCCACCATCCTAACCATCCATAGTCAATCTGATTTATCATTAATGGCTCGTTATCTATATTTTTTAAATGTCGAAAAACCCATTATGGTCATTTTGGTATATTCTATATTTAGAATGCAACAAAATATCTCCTAAATTATCTCACATCTCTCTCTCTCCTCTCTCTCTCTCTCTCGATGATGGCTCTCTCTCGACGGCGTCTCTCTCTCTCTCATGTCTCTCTCTCGACGACGGCATGTGGGAGGAGGCTGCTCCGACGTCCTCCATCGCCTCCCCAACAGATCACGTTCACCTACGTCGCGAAGATCATCGATGACGGCATGTGGGAGGAGGCTGGTCGATTCCACATGTTCAAACATCGGAGATCGTGTAGTGGATGTGAAGGTAAGCAGGGAGGGGAGGAGAAGGTTGAAGGAGTGCGTGAATGGAGGTGTGTGGGCGGAGGAGGACGTGCATGGAGGAGGTGGGTCATGGAGGAGAAGGGCGGAGGAGGTGCGGGTAGAGAGGATGCTGGAGATGGAGGGCGTGCCCAGGTTTTTACAATATAATGACCTATTTTGCAATCTCGAGTTTTTTTTACAATCCCAGATCGTATTTTACAATAACATATCATATTTTTACAAATTTCAGACTGTTTTTTTACATTTATACGCGTGGAGGAGGTGGATCATGGAGGAGACGGTTGAAGGAGTGCATGAATGGAGGTGTGTGGGCGGAGGAGGACGTGCATGGAGGAGGTGGGTCGTGGAGGAGAAGGGCGGAGGAGGTGCGGGTAGAGAGGATGCTGGAGATGGAGGGTGTGCCCAGGTTTTTACAATATAATGACCTATTTTACAATCTCGAGTGTTTTTTTACTATCCCATATCATATTTTACAATATAAATGACCTATTTTGCAATCTCAGACTGTTTTGCAATCTCGAGTTTTTTTTTACAATCTCATATCATATTTTAAAAACTATTTGAATGTATTACTAACTATGATCTTATTATACAATGCAGGATGCAAAATTACAACAGGGATTCGAATTTTACAAAGATGCTTGGCGTTTGTGAAAAACACACGTAATAGGATCTGATGGATTTACAATCTTCATACAGATTTTACAAAACGTCCATGATCTTTTACAATAGTGTTATCAAAATTATAATTACTATAATATAAATATTACTAATTCTGATTTATTTTACAATGCAGGATGCAGTTTTATAATATCAAGGGGAATTTTACAAAAAATCTGCTATCCTACATTGCGCGAAAATGCTACCATGTTGGCGAAAATTCAGTAACTAAAAGGCAACAAAAAATACCAAATCAGACACGCTAAAAATGGAAAAATATAAAGATGAAATAAATTTCAAATTTGAAATTAAATTCAAATTTAAAACGAAAATGTATGGACTAAAATACCCTTTTGGATGAAGAACCACTAGATCGAGATCTAACGGATCTCGTGATGGGCTTTCCATACACCCAGGAAAGGTGCACCTCATTGGAAGGGCCCTCTCTCTCTCTCTCTCTATATATATATATATATATATATATATATATATATATGAGGACGGGGAAGCTGCTCCATGGAGCAGCTAAGTTGGCTGCTCCACGGGGCAGTTTCCCCTCCTTTTTTATTTTTTTGAATTTTTTCATGTATATTCATCTATATATCCCTCCTACATGTCATTCAAATTTCATGAGAAACAAAGACTCTTATGCCCTCCATCTAGAATAGGTACTTTACAGCAAATTTCAGACCATTAAAAATTACATGTTCTAGATGGAGGGCATAGGAGTCTCCGTTTCTCACGAAATTTGAATGACATGTAGGAGGGATATATAGATGAATATACATGAAAAAAATTTGAAAAAAATAAAAAAGGAGGGGAAACTGCCCCGTGGAGTAGCCAGCTTAGCTTCTCCATGGAGCAGCTTCCCTCTCTCTCTCTCTCTATATATATATATGAGAAACTTCCAATAAGATGGACATTTCCTGGATGCATGGAAAGCCACGTCAATTTAGCATTTTTTCTATTTATTTACAAAACTCCATCAATTTAATACTAAATATTAACATAATATGTATATCACGAAAGATTTATGAAAATATTAGTATATTTGACAAAATATGTTTGTTACAATATGGATGATATACTTTACAAAACTATATGATCATCATTATTTTACAGTGTGCAGTTTAAATTTACAAAATTGTTATACAATTTACAAATTTTGGCAATAGCTTTCTGAATTTCAGGAAAGACCCACCTCATTGAAATGGCCCCATATATATATATATGAGGATGGGGAGCTTGCACCAAGGTGCATGTAACTTTACATGCACCGGCACTTATATCTTCCACATTTTTTTACTTTTTTTGGAAAATACCACGATGTATATTCATCTATATATCTCTCCAATATGTCATTCAAATTTCGTCTGAAACAGAAACTTCTATGACTCCATCTAGAACAGGTAATTTTAACGGTCTTAGAATTGCTATAATCGGTCTGTTCTAGATGGAGGTCATAGGAGTCTCTGTTTCTGATGAAATTCGAATGACATATTGGAGGGATATATTGATGAATATACATGGTGGTATTTTTCAAAAAAGTAAAAAAATATGGAAGATATAAGCGTCGGTGCATGTAAAGTTACATGCACCTTGGTGCAAGCTCCCCATCCTCTCTCTCTCTCTCTCTATACACACACACACACACACACACACACACACACACACACACACATATATATATAGGGCCTTTCAAATGAGACGTGGGGCTCTATTTGGTTGCAGGGTTGGGTTGGCCCAACCCGGGGTACCCCTCCTTCCAAACATCCCAATCCTCCTCACAGTTTACTATTCACAGGGGGTACCCCAACCCAACCCAACCCTGCCCAACCCTGCAACCAAACGAATCCTAAGGAAGGTCAACGATCTGGGCCATCGGATTCAAATCCAACGGCATCTTCAATTTTAATGCCCAAAATGGCATTTTGGTCATTAATTTTTGCATTAATTATGCACGTTAATTAACATTCCGAAATACTAAATTTAGCTACTTTTATTTTTGACATTTTTCGCAATACCATATTTAGAAAATATCCAATTTTTGCTGGACGATATAATCTGAGGTATATTTTTGTATCCTCACGTATTTTTTTGTAGAATTTAAGGTTCCTTTGGTAATGGCTGCATGTTTTTTTGTAGAATCCGTTGTTCATTCAAAAAGTCATTCATTATTTGTAAATTTTGCATGGTTCTTTGTAAAATACAATTCATATTAGTAATTAATGTGTGGTTCTTTGTAACGATTGTATGGTTCTTTGTATAATAAAATTCGTATAGTTTTTTTGTAAAAATTGTGGTAGTCATTCAAGCTTGATTGATGGGAATATACAAACTAAATTTGTATAAAACACATCTAAAATGTATAATGCACATCAAAAATGTGTAATGCACATCAATATATACAAGATCTATAAAAAATATAATTTTCATTCGTAACCATCTGATTCGTAAAAATACATAACACATTTGTATAATACATATCAAAATTGTATAATACTGACTAATATTATATAGTACACATCAATATTGTATCAAACGCGGGCGTCATTGATGAATCCACGATTCATCATCTTAATATCTTAATCTTAGCAAAATCCATGAGTAAAATCCCAAATAAATGTCCATAAAATCAATAAATTAACAAAATAACTCTTGTAAATAAAACTCACTAATTACTGTATATAAGATTGTACAAAATAAATTAACAATAAAAAAAGCCGTAAAATCAAAGGAGTTTTATACTTGTAAATAGCCCAAAACTTCATGGATTTTTAATAATTTCATTTCAACTGCTTTTTGGCTAATTCTTTCTCTAACTTGTTCATAATAATGTATATAAAAATACAAAAATACAAAACAAATTTTACCTTAAATAAATGCTCCTAGATCCCAATGGGAAAAAGCCGTAAAGACCAACTTCCAAGCTAAATTTCCGCTCCGTATGAACTCCAAATTCACCAAACTCACTTTTAAAGTTCAAGTTAGAAAATTATCTATCCAACGGAAGTGGTTTCATTAAAATCAGAGCTCATTTGCAAAAGTTGGGTTTTGGGACCTAGATGTACATTGTTTACCATGTATATATTCATTCTTTCTTTAATTTTTATTTTATCTTTCTTAATTACTAAAAATACAAAAAAATCATACTTGTGTTGTATTTTAATTGTAGTATTTTATTGTATTTTTTCGTTGTAAATATCTCTTATTAAAAAGACAAAAAAATTACATATTAGAAAAGTAAAAAAAAATGTACATGGTGTTTTGTCTTCTTTTGTAAATTCTCCACTATTTCTCTTCTCTTTTTATTTTATTGTATTTAAAGTAGACAACTTTATTTATTTATTTAATTATTATTTAATTTCCATTCTCTACAATAACCACCAATTCAACTCCATTATTCCACCATTTTTTCCCAACTTCCCATTCAACTCCATTAATAAATCAACTTCCCATTCAACCCCACCACTTTAATAACCTCTCATCCCATTCTCTTTATATACATGTCATTCTCCTCATTTTTGCCTTTGATCCATCTTTATGTGAGGAGAGCCAAGTTCCCAGAGTTGAATCGGTGACAGCGACGCAACCGCGGTCGAGCGACGACGACCCTCTCTCCGGTGTGATCCGTTGGCTTTTTGGCCAACATCGCAGCCGCAACCGCGCGCTGCTCGAGCTCATCGCACGCCGGCGATTTGAGCGAAGACCGTGCTTACGAGAGCACTCCATAGGCGACCGTCCATCTTAGGTAATTTTAATTTGATCTTGTCATTATTTTATCTTTGCATTTTTTTAAGCCATCACATTACCATCTACACATACCCATCTGTTCATTTTTATCACACCATCACCACTACATCTTCATTTGTCTACCATATCTCCATCATCGTCATCATCATATCATTTTCATCCCCCTTTTTTTGTGTACATATGTCTAAAGAAAATTAAAAACAAAAATTTAAAACAAAAAAAAAGGTTATTTCATTACCACCACCGTACCATTTTTTTTATCTCATTATCACCACCAATCCATCTTGTTTCTTTAATCTTGTTCCCTGTTTGAGAAACCAAAATTAAAAAAAATTGAAAAAAAATTAAACAAAAAAAAGTTTTTTTTAATTAATTTTACATCAGTAAAAAAAAGAAAAAAAATAAAAAAAAAAAATCGCTGAAGCAGCAGCGGTGGGAGAACCCACCGCCGCCGCCCCCGCTCCTTCCCACCGCCGCAACCCGGCGGACTCGGCCACCAGCCGCGCACCAGCCGATCGCCGTCTCCTCCACTCCGCCCAGCCCGCGCGGCCCCTCCTCCTCGCCACCGGCCTCCAACGGCGGCAGGCGGCCGCCAACGCCCACAGCCCCTCCGTCGCATCTCGCCGCCGCCTCCAGCCCCCGGGCCCCTCCCGCCGACAGCCGTCGCATCTCGCGCCCCTCCAGCCACCTGCGCGCGGTGCGCGCCGCCTCCTCGCGGCCGCGTGTGGCCGCGCCGCCCGGCACCGACCCCCCACATTGGGTTCTTCTCCTGCGCATGTGAGGAAGAAGGTCACTTTTCTTTCAATATTTTATTGTATAAATTGCAGATGCTTCCTGTCATGTTCTTGTAACTACAAATAGGTCCTTGTACATATTTGTGTTGGCTATTTTCAATTTCTCAGTTTGCACAAACACCCCTGTGTTTCCTTATTAATTTGGACATCCAACTTGCTTCATTTTATTCAAAGAAAGATACCATTGTGACGAGCAACTAATTGCCTACATTTTGACTATTTATTTGTATTTTTGTGAGTAATGGGTAATTAATTAAAATTGTTTAACTGAAATTTTACATATTTTACCCATTCCGTGCTCTTAAATTAATATCTCACAAACGGTTGCTTTAACAATTCCACAAAAATTATATGTGATGCCTTGATATGAGATGTAATTACTGTCCAAATTTCATCTAAAATGGAGTTGTCTTGTGCGTGTAATAATTTATAGAGTGAATTTAGTGTTTGATTTTTAATTAAATCCACATACATCTTTTTCATGAAATTTCAAGTCTCCTGGATTGCTCATCTAAATATCTACTTGAGATAAATCACACTTTGATTAATTTGATAACGTGGATTAATTAGAAATTAATTACTCACTGTCACTCTGTTTCCACTAAAAAATACATAAAAAATTCATATTTTGTCAAAAAATTCCAAAAAAATTACTGTAGCTTCCTTGCATCATGTTTTCATTCCAGTAATTTTTTCATAATTTTTGCTTACTGTTTGTGTGATAAATTACGAAAACCCCATAAAAAGTGTGTATTTTTATTTATTGCATTTTAACCCCTAAAATTCTAAAAAAATGTGTTTTGTGTTCATCTCTGGATTAGGACTCTAGGAAAAATACGAATTGGCTAATTTGGACTTCTTTTCCATTAAAATTAATTTGGCCTTTTTGTATGTTTTCTTAGTGTTGTAATTCACTCGTATTTTGTTTTTGGCATTCTACTTGCATAAAAAATCTAAAAAAAACCGCATTGGATATCTAGATCTTAAATTTGCAAATTAACCCCAAAGTTGTTCCTTTGCCTCCCTGAGTTCGACCCCGGACTTGCCCGGGATATAAATTAAAGCCGAGACACTCTTCACGGAGATCTTCTCTCGGTTCTGACAGAATCGCTAAGTACACGTGCTACAACGTGACCTAATTAAACACCGTATCTAGCGACTCGTCAGATGGCGCCGTTGCCGGGGAGGCAAACGGCTTAGGGATTAATTTAAAATTTGGATTTAGTTTTCCATTTACTCGGGTAGTCTGACCCCCGAGCCACTTGTATTTATTCCATTTTTGTAATTATTTCTCTTCATATTTTTGTATATATCTTGTTGTTTATCTCTCTAATATAAATATTTGTTTCCTTGCGAGGGCCCGGTGGACTTGGAGTGCATCGGAGGTCGACGGACGCGAGGAGCGCCGACTGCTGAAGTGCGAGGATAAAGCAATTTATTTTTGAGAGAATTTTGTAAATTGTTGTAATTATTTAGGTAGCTTGCTCTTTATAGCGGCTCTTGTTTGAGAGCTCGCGCATGTAAAAAGACTTATACATTATTTGTGGTGTGTCGAGCCTGTTTCACTCTCCGGCGAGGGCGGGGATTGACTTAAGTGGCGAAATTAAGGATTAGGCACACGGTAGTTTAGAATCAAATTTGCTTGTGCCCATCGTAATTTAGGCCACACTTATCTTAGAAGATTCACATATCTTATAAGATTCATAATGAGACGCACATAGGCACGTACTACTTAGCTCAAATTCAATCAATTCTTCCCCGCTAATAGTATATTGTTTAGGTGCGGTTTTCTCGATCTGCATGCATTTAGTGTAATATTTATAAATTCTGTTCTGCATAAACGCATGAAGAGTGCTGGGATTCACTGTAAGTATACCTTCTTCTGAGCATGCATCATAGTTTCTCGTTTGCATTCTGATTTCCGATTCCCATCTTGTTTTACAACTTAAGGTCAAAAGGAAATTGGGACTGAACGGTAGACGTGCTTGTGTGTTCACATAAAATTCAAGTGATAACCTAACTCTAAAATTGGGACTGAATTGAGCAGGTCGATCTAATTAATTGGAATAAAAAGAACCCTTGTTCTCGGGTGCATAAAGCCCTCATTGTTTGTTTTTAATTGCAAGTGAGAGAGAGACGACCCTAGGATAGAGCCAGGTTTGGATTTCTTACTTACTACTGGTTCTTTCTTTTTAGGCGATTAGCTACTTTTCAGTGAGGATTTACGGGTAACCGGTAAACGGTCCGGACTTCCTTAGCAGAGTGGGAGGTTTAGAGGACGCCTTAGTCCTCAAGGAACGGGTAGCCGTATTTTTACGGTCCGTACTTACTCCTATACTGGCTGAAAGTAGGTCAAACTAGTCGTAAGAACCGGGCCAGTCTGTAGGAAAATACGGGCACCTAACAGCTCGTTAATCTTTCCAAAGATTGTATTCTCACCAACTAAAATTGACCAGATAAATCGGCCGAACTCTTACGGCCATCACGTGTTGAGTTGGTGAAATTGGGGGTTTGAATTGCGTTTGTATTGTGTGAGTTCACTCCGCACATCTACGTGCACCGTAGAACTAGTGCCTCATTGACTATCTTGATCTAATCGGTTCTTTTGACATCTAAGATGACTGATTGGGGGGATATTTATTCAGACTTTGCGAATATCTCGTTGAACCCTCCAAATAGTACGTCTTCAAAGGTCCAAGCGCAACTTGGACCAACCTGGACTCATGACCCTCTTGAGCCCAGGATCACTCATTCTCGGGATGGTTACCCTCAAACCATTCCATTTCTCTCTTCCCACCTCACCGAGGAAGACCATCGCCTTGGTGAGAATATCATGATTCATAAATCCTCTTCTAATCAAGAAAACATTGCTGATTCAGGACATAAAGAAGATTCGAGTAAAATGCCAAAGAGGAAAGAAGAGGAAGAAGAGAACCATGAAGACCCGATGAAACTGATACTGGCCCGATTGGCTGCATCTGAGCAGCAACAAGCATTACTGAGAGCTCAGTTAGGACAGTTAAATGTTGGGGTCCAACTACCAATGGATGCGGCTTATAACCCCGGACAATATCAAATTCATAACTACTTGAGTCCGGCCGAACCCGAGGTTGATTTTGAATTGAAGCTGCATTTTCTGAACCTGTTGCCGCACTTCGATGGGAATGCTTCTGAGGAGCCATATGCATTCCTAAGGGACTTTGAGCTCATCTGTGCTAACCTCAAACATCAAAAAGTTAGCCAGGATTATGTTAGGCTCAAAGCCCTTCCATTTGCCTTGGGTGGAAAAGCTGATTACTGGGTAAAGAATCTTGGGATCATCGTCACCACTTATGCCCAGTTTAAGGACCTTTTTTTGAAGAAGTTCTACCCTTTGAGTAGAACTAACATGATGAGGACGCGCATTACGAGTTTTTCCCAATTACCCAATGAAGCCTTCTGTGATGCTTGGGAAAGATTCAAGGACATTCTGCAAAAGTGTCCTTGTCATCGATTAGATGACAACATCTTGGTCCAATCCTTCTTTACTGGTCTCAACCCTGAGATGCAGGGTTTAGTGAGCGCTGCCTGTGGAGGCAGCTATACATCACGAGGAGCGGATACCGTCTGGAGGGTATTCGAGCAGATGGCTGAAACTAGCCGCTCACAGATGGCCAGCAGGGCCTATACACCATCCCCCAGTTCACTCTCATCTGGAGGGGGAAAATCAGCTGTAGCCGATCTCTCTCAGGACGTGATCCCTAGCATGGGACTCCTTGCTGACAAGCTTACTGTAGTCGAGAGGATCGATAGGAGGATTGATGAGTTAGACCGGAGCGTCTCCAAACTTCCAAAACAGATGGAGGAGTTGACTGAGAAGGTATCTAAGATAAAGATACCTGCCGTGACTGCACCCGCTGCTCCCGTTTACCGAGTTCACCATGTTCAGGAGCAGTTGGTGTCAGGGCAACCCCAGCCGTGGGAGCAGGACCAATCCTACACCCACTCTTTCCAGCAGCCACCTCCAGCAGCAGAGACAGTCCAGGAGGAGCCTCCACCAGTTTGGGAGGTGAATGGGATATGGTATACTCAAGACCCTGCCAGGCAGGGAAGTACGGGAGACCGACAGACCTATCAGCGTCCCCCGACCTTTCACAACACCGCATTCACCTCCGCACCACCTCCTTCACAGCAGAGCCCTGGATTCCATCCACCCCAGCAGCAGAGGCAGCAGTACCAGCAGTATGGCCGACAGGGCCATTACCAGACGGGCCAGCAGGGCCCGCAACCCCAGCAGCAGCAGCAGAGGCAGTACACTGGCCAGCAGGGCCAATCTTCCCGTTCTTCTTCCCAATCTTATCCACTTCCTTCATCGTCTAGTCCCGTGGATATTCAGCAGCAGATACTCGACGAGCTACGTTCCTACAGGAACAAGGTTCAGGACTTACGGGTGGATGTCAACCGCCTATCCAGATGGCGAGACGAGCAGACTGCACCCTCTACCTCGATCCCAGCCCAAATTCAGGCTAACCCCAATAGCCTGAACCGTTCTAGTTCTCAGCAGCACTTTGGTCAGGTATACTATTCAGCATCTCCTAAATCTGAACATGAGATTCTTTAGTGTGACGAGGCTAACCACATGTCACTCAGGAGCGGAAGGACCGTGGTCGTACCTGACCGGGGAGGGACACGAGGAGGGGTATCTCTGGAGCTCTACCTGAGGAGTCTTCAGAGGACGAGGAGGAGAGGCATCATATTTCAGAGCCCCATCAGCACCATTCGAGGATTTCTACTCAGGGAGCCGAGAGGAGGAGGAGAGCACGTACGCAGCATCGTCAGCATGGATATTCTTCTGAGTCTACGGAGGACCTTGCATCTCCGGTTGTGGCGGATACCACTCCAGCTTCTATTCCACAACCTTTAGTAGATAGTTTTGATTTCGATTCCATGTTGCATCAAAAAGATTCTTGTATGAAGAACTCTGTTTCCGTTAAGTCAAAGAATGATCTTTCAGTTCATGATTCTGACTCTTCATCCTCTGTTTCCTTAGCTTCAATCCCTTTCCCCCGTGCTCTTACGGCAGGAAAGCGCATCAAAAAGATGACCCCGATATGGCACGGTTTTGTAAAGAAAACATCACTATGAAGGTGCCATTTGATGAATATGTGGCTAACCATCCTGCCTTCCAAAAATACCTTAAGGTGAGATGCACACCTACAAGGGTTAGCAGGAAGAAAGATAACCGAAATATAAAGACACATGTCTTATCAGTAGCCACAACCTATTGTCTCAAGAATCAGACTTTGCCAAAGAAAAAGAGAGACATGGGTGCTCACTATGTGGAGAGTCGTATTGATGACATTGCGTTTGCATGCACACTCTTAGATAACGGTTCTTCGATCAACTTACTTCCCTTAGCCTTATATCAGAAATTGGAGTTGGGACCACTTCGCAAATCTAGAGCTTTACTCCAATTCGCAGATCGTTCAATGAAGAGACCTAAGGGAGAAGTGAAGAACGTCGTTATCTCGATTGAGGGGCAGAATTATCAGGTGGACTTCACAGTCTTGGACATGGAGACCCCCAATCATTGGAGAGAATCTCAGATCATTCTCGGGCGACCCTTCCTTAGGACCGCGGGCGCAGCTTTCGATTATGGTACGAGAATGATGAAGTTCCGTTCTCCAGGCGGAGAGGTGAACCTTGAGATGAAGCAAACCAAGTGTCAGCGACCCGATTCAGAGAGTAGCACAGAGTACTCATCTTCAAGGGCAGATTGCAGTATGATTAGCACAGTTGGGATTTGGGGACAGATTCCTTCAGGACAGAGCGAGGCCCTTTCATCTGGAGAGGATATAGTGCATGATGCAGTTTGCAGGGTGTTGTCTGATCTTGCTAGAGATGCATCAACCTATTCTCATGATGACTTAGAGATCCATCCGGATCTGTCAGTTCCATCCTCTTCGGAACAATCATGGGACATAGATGACGAGTCGGACGTGGCTTTTGCCGATTGTTTGGATACTTTTGACGATCCGACTCCCGATACTTCTGATTTGGTGGCGAGTACTACTCAGCTTAGCCTACCTTCATGCAGCACAGAACCAGATTCAGATTCAGTTCAGCCAGATCTGCTTGATGATACCACATTGCCAGAACTGAAATCACTACCTCCTACACTTAAGTATGCCTTTCTTGCGAGACCCAAAGAGAGATATCCTGTCATCATTAGCTCAGACTTGACTTTAGAACAGGAGTCTAGGTTGTTAGAAGTCTTAGAGAGGAACCGCAAAGCAATAGGCTGGACAGTGTCGGATCTCGTGGGCATCAACCCCGCTCTCTGCTCGCACCACATTTTTACTGAGGATAACGTGAGACCTTCCTGTGAGTTTCAGAGGAGACTTAACCCCAATCTACGGGAAGTGGTGAAGAATGAAATTGAGAAATGGTGCAAGGCAGGGTTCATATACCCTATTTCTGACTCCAAGTGGGTGGCCCCGCTTCATGTTGTCCCGAAGAAGTCGGGAATTCAGATGGTCACCAACGAGGAGGGGGTAGAGATCGCGACACGAGTACCCACGTCGTGGCGCTTCTGTGTCGACTACAGGCGCCTGAATGCTGCGACCAAGAAAGATCACTTTCCCTTGCCTTTTATTGATCAGATCTTGGAGAGACTCGCAGGGAAAGAGTTCTTCTGTTTTCTTGACGGGTACTCAGGCTACAACCAGGTGGCCATAGCCCCTGAGGACCAGGAAAAGACCACATTCACATGTCCATTCGGCACTTATGCTTTCAGGCGCATGCCATTCGGGCTCTGTAATGCCCCGGGCACATTTCAGCGGTGCATGATAGCCATATTTGCCGAGATGGTGGGAGATTTCCTGGATGTGTTCATGGATGACTTCTCGGTCCATGGTGATTCTTTTGATACATGTTTAGCGCACTTGGACCGAGTCCTCACGAGGTGTAGAGAGGTGAATCTGGTACTCTCCTGGGAGAAGAGTCACTTTATGGTGACGGAGGGTATCGTGTTGGGACATGTCATCTCCAAAAGGGGAATGGAGGTTGACCCTGCCAAGGTGGAGGTGATCAAGAAACTCGATCCACCTACCAACGTGAAGTCAGTGCGGTCATTCTTAGGGCATGTTGGATTCTATAGGAGATTCATTCAAGATTTTTCAAAGATCGCCCGCCCACTGACTGAGCTCTTAGGGAAAGACATAGAGTTCATTGTAGATCACAGGTGTCTGGAGGCCTTTGAGCTCTTGAAAAGGAAGATTTGTACATCGCCTATTCTACAAGCTCCTGACTGGTCTCTCCCCTTTGAGATCATGACTGACGCTTCAGATTTCGCTATAGGAGCTGTGTTAGGACAACGGCGAGAGGGGATTCCGTTTGCGATTCACTATGCGAGCAAAGTTTTAGATCCTACACAGAAAAATTATACAGTGACTGAAAAGGAAATGCTCGCAGTAGTATGGGCCCTCGAGAAGTTCAGATCATATATTTTGGGCTCTAAGGTGACAATATATACTGATCATACAGCCATTCGATACTTAATGGAAAAGAAGGACGCGAAGGCGCGTCTTCTTAGGTGGATTTTACTCCTCCAGGAATTTGATTTGGAGATTAAAGATAAACCTGGAGTGAAGAATGTTGTGGCTGATCACCTTTCTCGGATTGAACTTAAGGATTCTCCTGATCATGAGCGGATTAGAGAGACCTTCCCAGATGAGTCAATTTGTGTTATTGACTCCCTCCCGTGGTATGCCAACATGGTGAACTATCTTGTCTCCAAGCAGGTTCCCCATGGTTGGACTAGGAGTAGCATTGATCGACTGAAGTCAGATTCGAGGAGATACCACTGGGACGATCCTTTCCTTTTCTTCGAAGGACCGGATTGTGTTTGGAGAAGGTGTATTCCTCAGGAGGAATACCATAGTGTCCTCACATATTGTCATTCACTTGAGGCTGGAGGACACCATTCGGGAAAGAGAACCGCTCACAAAGTACTTCAATGTGGATTGTATTGGCCGACCTTGTTTAGAGATGCCATTGATTTTGTACGGTCGTGCCCGATCTGTCAAAGGATGGGAGGGACAGTTGGACAGAGAGATGAGATGCCCATGCAACCGATGATTATTTGTGATGTTTTTGATGCATGGGGCATAGATTTTATGGGTCCCTTTCCCAACAGCCAAGGACATGAGTACATTTTGTTGGCGGTTGATTATTTATCTAGGTGGGTGGAGGCTATCCCAACCCGAACCGCAGACAGCAAAACTGTTTGTAAGTTTGTGAGAGATCATATTATTGCTAGGTTCGGGGTGCCAAAAGTTTTGATATCTGATGGGGGTAGCCATTTTGTGAACCGAGATATGAGATCTTTAGCTAAGGACTATGGATTTGATCACAGAGTTACTAGTCCTTACCACCCACAGTCCAACGGCATGGCAGAGGTTTTGAACAGAGAGGTGAAGAGTATTTTGCAGAAATTGGTTCGTCCCGATAGGAAGAATTGGTCTCAACTCTTGGATCAAGTTCTGTGGGCCTATAGGACAGCCTACAAGACACCATTGGGTACTTCACCATTTAGAATGATCTATGGAAAGCCATGCCATTTGCCCGCAGAATTGATTCATAAATCCGAATGGGCAATTAAGAAGATTAATTGGAGTTGTCACCTAGGAAAACTTTGCCGAGACTTGAACTTGAACGAGCTCGTGGAAATCCGAAACAGGGCATATGACAACAGTTTGATTTATAAGGACAAAGTAAAGAGATGGCATGATCAGCACATTAGGTGCAAAGACTTTGTCCCTGGACAAAAGGTATGGTTGTTCAATGCCAGGTTGAAGATGTTCCATGGGAAGCTCAAATCTAAATGGACGGGTCCCTTTGTGGTTAAGAAAGTGCACGAGAATGGAAGTGTAGAGATAGCTGATCTCACAGATGGTGCACAATCTCATGTGGTAAATGGACAACTGTTGAAGCATTTTGTTGATTCCAAAGAGCAGTTAGTCCAAGTCGAGGTCATCAACTTCATACAGAGTGAGCACAGAGCAGATACATCTTATTACTCTTCATGAAGATGCAGCATCAAGATTCAACATCTTAGAAGATTCCATCACTCTTGTACATATTCTCCCTTCTTTGTATATTCTCGAGATCACGTCGGTTCTCACACGTACTCTTGTCCTATACTTAGGCTGACCAAAGCCTAAGTATAGGGGGGACCGATGCCCGCCATGTGTATTTACTCATCATTTCTCCTCTTGACCTCGTCCGCCCCATTTTTGCTCTTCTTCTACACTTAGGCTGTCTAGAGCCTAAGTATAGGGGGGCGGATCGACTTCTATACTTTTAATTATTTTAGCTTTCCTACGCTTAGTACGAGCTATGTTTTTTTGTCACCTAGTGCCATGAGGACATAGCACAAGCTAAGTATAGGGGAGCGTGTATATATTACATATATACTTTACCCATACCTCGTACTTTCACGTATTTTTGTATATACTATTCAATAATTATGGGGTGGGTAAAAAAAAAGTAAAAAAACTTTTTCCTAAAAAAAACAAAACAACAAAAAAAAACTCTTTTTCCTTATTTACTATAAAAAAACTTTTCAAAAAAAAGAAGAATCTTTTCTTATTTACCTATCTTTTTTCAAAAAAAAACTCTTGAAAAAAAAAAGCCAAACTTTTCTAACAAAAAAAAACTTCTTCTTTGCCTTTGTTTGTCAAAAAAAAAAACCTTTGTGAAAAAAAAACTTTTTCTAAAAAATTAAAAAATCAATCATTCATTAAAAAAAACAAAAAACAAAAACAAAAACTAAAAAAACTAACTAATAAGTTGGTTTAATCCTTGACACAATTCACTTTCACACAAGACTAGTGATGTTCAAGAACACTTGGTTTATGAGGTCTTGAGATTTTGAGTTAACCAGCCTTAGTCATTAGGTCCGGTCCTTGACTTAATTATTCACATTTCCCTAGTTTGAAAGATGTGTGTGCTATATTGCATGCTTAGTCTCTACCTTAAGAATATGATCATCACCTCACATACACGACTGCAGTTATGATGAGATGAGTTATAATTTCACTTGAGGAACTGGGATGAGGGATTTGAGTTTGGACTTGATTTAATGATGCTCGAGGATGGGATAAAATCAATGAAGGCTTCATGAAACCTGAGTGTCAGCACATTTAGCCAGTATGAGAACATGGTTCTTGTACTATCTCTTGATATTTACCTATGTGCCAGGGTGTGATAAAATAAAAAAAAATGTTGATCAGTGTGCGCCAACTCTTGGTAAAAGCAGTGGAGCTAGCCACAAATACTACAAAGCAATGAAATGTCAAAGAAAAGCTCTCATTCCACAAAGTCAATTATCAAAAGAGCTTCCACCAAAGGCAAGCGCTCCCAACCATTTCAAAGTGTCCACTTGGACCACCGCTATTAGGACCAGGAGTCGGGCTTGCACCAAAAAAGGGCTCTGCATCGTAAATGCTACAAGTCTGGGTGTAGAAGGTACGATAGGTACTCAAAAAAGGCACACCCCGGTGTACTCCCAGGAAAACAAGTGCAGACGGCTCCAACTTCTCTTGACGGACGCACTGATCAACACCAAAAAAATGCGTTGCGTAATAAGGCACTTGAGAGGATCCTTGTTCCAATGAGAGGGAGAGAAGAAATGACACAATCCTATGCCCTCCATCAACTGGCCTTCCATCTACACTTTCAAAGTCTGACAACTAAAGAGACGGTGGATTGGATGCAAGAAATGATTTATTCCCTAGTGTTGAGGATCAAGTCCATAGGAGAGTCTCTTGGACTGGAACCTTGGGTGACGTTGTGACTCTACTCTTGTAACTGCGGTCAACACTTAAAGTCATATCCCTTATATATACGTATACAAAGAGAGTCTGATGATTAGGGAAATTGGGTACCTTTTGACTAGAGCTTGGTTCAACTTAGAATTTTAGGATCTCTAAAACCGAGAGTACTTGAACGGATCAAGTCTTGTATTCACATGCACAGTCAGGGGTTAACCCAGCTTATTCATTCTTTATTTGCTCGAGGACTAGCAAAGTTTAAGTATAGGGGGGTGATGAATCCACGATTCATCATCTTAATATCTTAATCTTAGCAAAATCCATGAGTAAAATCCCAAATAAATGTCCATAAAATCAATAAATTAACAAAATAACTCTTGTAAATAAAACTCACTAATTACTGTATATAAGATTGTACAAAATAAATTAACAATAAAAAAAGCCGTAAAATCAAAGGAGTTTTATACTTGTAAATAGCCCAAAACTTCATGGATTTTTAATAATTTCATTTCAACTCCTTTTTGGCTAATTCTTTCTCTAACTTGTTCATAATAATGTATATAAAAATATAAAAATACAAAACAAATTTTACCTTAAATAAATGCTCCTAGATCCTAATGGGAAAAAGCCGTAAAGACCAACTTCCAAGCTAAATTCCCGCTCCGTATGAACTCCAAATTCACCAAACTCACTTTTAAAGTTCAAGTTAGAAAATTATCTATCCAACGGAAGTGGTTTCATTAAAATCGGAGCTCATTTGCAAAAGTTGGGTTTTGGGACCTAGATGTACATTGTTTACCATGTATATATTCATTCTTTCTTTAATTTTTATTTTATCTTTCTTAATTACTAAAAATACAAAAAAATCATACTTGTGTTGTATTTTAATTGTAGTATTTTATTGTATTTTTTCGTTGTAAATATCTCTTATTAAAAAGACAAAAAAATTACATATTAGAAAAGTAAAAAAATGTACATGGTGTTTTGTCTTCTTTTGTAAATTCTCCACTATTTCTCTTCTCTTTTTATTTTATTGTATTTAAAGTAGACAACTTTATTTATTTATTTAATTATTATTTAATTTTCATTCTCTACAATAACCACCAATTCAACTCCATTATTCCACCATTTTTTCCCAACTTCCCATTCAACTCCATTAATAAATCAACTTCCCATTCAACCCCACCACTTTAATAACCTCTCATCCCATTCTCTTTATATACATGTCATTCTCCTCATTTTTGCCTTTGATCCATCTTTATGTGAGGAGAGCCAAGTTCCCAGAGTTGAATCGGTGACAGCGACGCAACCGCGGTCGAGCGACGACGGCCCTCTCTCCGGTGTGATCCGTTGGCTTTTTGGCCAACATCGCAGCCGCAACCGCGCGCTGCTCGAGCTCATCGCACGCCGACGATTTGAGCGAAGACCGTGCTCACGAGAGCACTCCATAGGCGACCATCCATCTTAGGTAATTTTAATTTGATCTTGTCATTATTTTATCTTTGCATTTTTTTAAGCCATCACATTACCATCTACACATACCCATTTGTTCATTTTTATCACACCATCACCACTACATCTTCATTTGTCTACCATATCTCCATCACCGTCATCATCATATCATTTTCATCCCCCTTTTTTTTGTGTACATATGTCTAAAGAAAATTAAAAAAAAAATTTAAAACAAAAAAAGGTTATTTCATTACCACCACCGTACCATTTTTTTTATCTCATTATCACCACCAATCCATCTTGTTTCTTTAATCTTGTTCCCTGTTTGAGAAACCAAAATTAAAAAAAAATTGAAAAAAAATTAAACAAAAAAAAGTTTTTTTAATTAATATTACATCAGTAAAAAAAAGAAAAAAAATAAAAAAAAAACGCTGAAGCAGCAGCGGTGGGAGAACCCACCGCCGCCGGCCCCGCTCCTTCCCACCGCCGCAACCCGGCGGACTCGGCCACCAGCCGCGCACCAGCCGACCGCCGTCTCCTCCACTCCGCCCAGCCCGCGCGGCCCCTCCTCCTCGCCACCGGCCTCCAACGGCGGCAGGCGGCCGCCAACGCCCACATCCCCTCCGTCGCATCTCGCCGCCGCCTCCAGCCCCCGGGCCCCTCCCGCCGACAGCCGTCGCATCTCGCGCCCCTCCAGCCACCTGCGCGCGGTGCGCGCCGCCTCCTCGCGGCCGCGCGTGGCCGCGCCGCCCGGCACCGACCCCCCACATTGGGTTCTTCTCCTGCGCATGTGAGGAAGAAGGTCACTTTTCTTTCAATATTTTATTGTATAAATTGCAGATGCTTCCTGTCATGTTCTTGTAACTACAAATAGGTCCTTGTACATATTTGTGTTGGCTATTTTCAATTTCTCAGTTTGCACAAACACCCCTGTGTTTCCTTATTAATTTGGACATCCAACTTGCTTCATTTTATTCAAAGAAAGATACCATTGTGACGAGCAACTAATTGCCTACATTTTGACTATTTATTTGTATTTTTGTGAGTAATGGGTAATTAATTAAAATTATTTAACTGAAATTTTACATATTTTACCCATTCCGTGCTCTTAAATTAATATCTCACAAACGGTTGCTTTAAAAATTCCACAAAAATTATATGTGATGCGTTGATATGAGATGTAATTACTGTTCAAATTTCATCTAAAATGGAGTTGTCTTATGCGTGTAATAATTTATAGAGTGAATTTAGTGTTTGATTTTTAATTAAATCCACATACATCTTTTTCATGAAATTTCAAGTCTCCTGGATTGCTCATCTAAATATCTACTTGAGATAAATCACACTTTGATTAATTTGATAACGTGGATTAATTAGGAATTAATTACTCACTGTCACTCTGTTTCCACTAAAAAATACATAAAAAATTCATATTTTGTCAAAAAATTCCAAAAAAATTACTGTACCTTCCTTGCATCATGTTTTCATTCCAGTAATTTTTTCATAATTTTTGCTTACTGTTTGTGTGATAAATTACGAAAAACCCCATAAAAAGTGTGTATTTTTATTTATTGCATTTTAACCCCTAAAATTCTAAAAAAATGTGTTTTGTGTTCATCTCTGGATTAGGACTCTAGGAAAAATACGAATTGGCTAATTTGGACTTCTTTTCCATTAAAATTAATTTGGCCTTGTTGGATGTTTTCTTAGTGTTGTAATTCACTCGTATTTTGTTTTTGGCATTCTACTTGCATAAAAAATCTAAAAAAACCGCATTGGATATCTAGATCTTAAATTTGCAAATTAACCCCAAAGTTGTTCCTTTGCCTCCCTGAGTTCGACCCCGACTTGCCCGGGATATAAATTAAAGCCGAGACACTCTTCACGGAGATCTTCTCTCGGTTCTGACAGAATCGCTAAGTACACGTGCTACAACGTGACCTAATTAAACACCGTATCTAGCGACTCGTCAGTCATCGTTGCCCTATCGCATCAACGCGCAAGAAACACACGCTGCCACTGCCCACGTATGACGCCCTCTTGGAGCTCCTCCAGATCCACCGACCGCGCCTCCTTGACTACCCGCGAGCAACCGACCCCCTGTTGCACGTGCCCCCACGTGAAGCACCGGTGGCGCCTTCGGCTCCTCGCCATCGCGCTGCGTGCAAGCCCTCCAGCCCTTGTGCGAGCCGCGTCGTCAAACAAGCTTCATCGTCGACCAACGTTTTTCCGCCATAGAAGCCAGTCGCGCTCATGTCCTGCGGGGTCGTCAGATCTTCCCCTCCGCCAACCTCGACGATGGATGATCCCTGCGCGAAGGAGCACCTCACCCGCTTGACGACCACCGGCCCGCCACGCGTCCGCTGCTCACCCATCCGCACGTCGTCGCCGCCTCCTCCTCTTTGGCTTGGAGAGAAAGGGGCGACGTCCCCCTTTAATTTCAATGAATAATCCCTATTTTGGAGCGGATCAATCCTATCCCTCATTAATGTGACGTTAATTACGTACTATATTTAGATAATGTATAAAGACCAAAATGGGTTTTTGCTTAATTTAAAAATAAAATTAACATGCCATTAATACCTCCCATACGATTAAATATGAATGGCTGAGATTGATGGCCTTCCTTATGAATGGAATGACCGTGTCTCATTTGAAAGATATCCTATGTATATAGGGTAAAATGGGGCTGTCGGAGTAGCCAACTTGGCTACTCCCACCCCTATTTTTCCTTATTTTTTTATTTCTTTGGAAAATAAAAATTTGTATATTCATCACTATATCCCTCTAACATTTGATTAAATTTCGTCAGAAACAGAGACTCCTAGGCCCTCCATCCAGACATCATTTTTTACCGGTCGCAAGATTTTTTAAATCGACCCTTTTGGATGGAAGCCGTAGAAGTTTCTGTTTCTGACGAAATTTTAATACAATGTTAGAGGGATATAGTGATGAATATACAAATTTTTATTTTCCAAAGAAATAAAAAAATGAGGGAAAAAATAGGGGTGGGAGTAGCCAAGTTGGCTACTCCCAAGGGGCAGCCCCATTTAACCCATATATATATATATATAGGATTTTATCCAATGCGCACAGGGCTCATTAGCGTTTCGGTGCGCACCATTTATTGGCCATACACGTGTATTACCAATTGAGTGGTTACCTATTTCGAAGAATGTTGTTTTTGAAAGGAGATTAATATGCAAAGCGATTTAACAATAAGTGTTATTCCAATTATATCTCGTCCTAAAAAATAGGAAGATCGTTTTGGAAAAAAAACTACAGAATCGATGATTTCTTACAGAAAATCGAGATCCAAATGCTCATGTCAGTAATATATATAATAGTCAAGTAAATGGTTGTTGCGAGATCCGTAATATCCAAAACAACGGTGAGTAATTTACATTCATTGTATTACATGGTGCAGAATTCAGTAATATATACACAATGGACAAGTAAGTGCTTGTTGTGATGTCAGTAAAACCATAACAAATGGTCAGTAATTTTCTATATGTATTACTACTTTGAATAGAATTCAGTAATTTCGACACAATACTCATGTAAATGGTTGTTGTGAGATCAGTAATATCCAAACAACGGTCAGTAATTTACATTCATTTTATTACATGGTGCATAATTCAGTAATATATACACAATGGACAAGTAAGTGCTTGTTGTGAAGTCAGTAATAACCAAACAACGGTCAGTAAGTGCTTGTCTTATATCACATGTTCAGTAATTGTGTACGATTCTCAAGTAATAGCTACTATGAGATCAATAATAACAAAGTAATGGTCAGTAAGTCATGAGCATTGCTCAAGTAAGAAAGTAACTATTTGTCAATGCACATTACATAGACAATGGTATTACTAACCATTTGTTATGTTATTACTGATCGCACAACACACATTTACCTGACCATTTTATACATATTACTAGATTCTGTACAATGTAACTATTTGGATGTAAATTACTGATCATTTTTTTGATATTACTGATCTCACAATACGAATTTACTTGACCGAATTATATTTATTACTATCATAACGTTTGGATCATTAATCATCCGTGTGGAATCATTTATTTGAATTGTTTCTTTCCAAAACCGTCTTCCAATTTTTAATGACGTTGTATAATAGGAAATATAGGATTTTTTTAAATACGTCGTAGCCTATAATTAGAAATATAGTTATTGTTAATACACGTGTATGGCCTAAAATGAGTGCTCATTGAAATGCTGATGAGCCATGTGCGCATTGGATAAGCCCTCCTATATATATATATATATATATATATATATATATATATATATATATATATATATATATATATATATAGACACACGCACGGACGCATACACAGACACACACAAATACATGGATACATTCTAAGATAGTGGAATCCCACTGTGTCATATTTTATTTTTAATCATGTTATTGAGATTAAAGGCATATTTATCTTTATTATTTTCTTGATTAAAAATTTATTTGGATCATTTTAGCCTATTCTAAATTTTAGACTGTAATAGCAATAATTATCTCGCCTCGATAAAGCTCAGTTCCAACCCCAACTCGCAACATAAATGGGCGGGCATGGGACTTGTTTTTGGCCGGATTCGCTTTTTCGGGCCAGGTTCGGGCTAGTTCGAGTCCAAGTCCATAGCCCGTGGATCGGTGCGAGCTTAGGCCCTGATTCTAGGTAATTGGCAGCACGAATAGGGGCTCGAACCCGATCCGATCTAAACCCTAAAGGGGTAATGCGGGCCTAGTAGCCACTAGCAGGGCCTCCTATCCCGAGTCCCCAAACCCGCACACCCCGATAGATGATGGTATCGCTCCCCTCTCCCCTTCCCTCCCTTCCCCTCCCCGAGCCGTCGTCGCGTCGCCCACGACCTACCCCCATCGTCGTCCCTCCTCCTCACCCTCCAGCCTCCGGTCCTCCAGCTCGACCCTCCTCCTCACCCTCCTGTCCCCCCTCGCAGTGTCGCCCACCTCCACCCTATCCTCGTAAGTCGAGGGCCTCGAGACCCTGTCGCCATAGTCCTAGCATCGCTCCCGCTATTCATGAAGCACCCGCCCACCCACCCCCATCCTTCTATGCCTCCCTCACCACCTCCGACCAATGTATGGTTGCTTTCTCAATAATTTTTTCTTTGTTGAATATCAAATTTGAACATCAATTTTAAAGCTAAGTTGTTTTCTCAAGTACAAGGGGTCAATATGAGACATAATTCAAGTCAAGTTGTTTTCCCTGTATAATATTTTTGATGCATTTAATCCCTACCTCAATGTTAAAATAATATTCTGTGTACCATTAAATCACGAAAAACTTGTTGGATATAATAATATATTTACATGTTATTACATTCGATCCATAACAATCTTCTTAGTTGAATGATCCAATTCGAATTAATAATAACCATGTTCATAATTCAGAGTTAAAGAATGGGCTGAGAAAACACAAACGGGCTATATCAGGCCGGCCTAACCCGGCCCGGCCCATGTCCTTGCGGGTCGTGCTCAGACTTGGCCACAAGAGACATCTCCCACTTAGTCACAAATATACAAAAGAAGTATATGTTCCACCAATAACCTTTTCAATTCACAGAGTACGAAATCGTGCAATGTTGGCTGAAAATGCATTTGTATTAAGGAAAGAATCATAACATAGTAACGAAAGGATACCAAAATCAGAGAATCTGGAAAATAAAAAAGCGAGATATCCAATGAAATCGAAAATTAAAATAAGTTGAAAAAAGGACTAAAATACCATTTTGGACTAAAATACCATTTGGGGGAAGTGAAATGGATTAACTGATGAATTTATATTTAAATGCTAATCTAGGGGGTTTTCCTCCACAATGGAGGAAATATGTGTGTACGCACGTGCGCGTGTGTTCGTGTGTGAGCATGCACACACATACATATAAAGGTGCTAATTGAGCTGAATAATTCGAATCCAATTAGGAATCATTTGATAAAAATTCGAAAAAAGTTCAATCTGAAATAAAATGAACTGAATTTGAATTATACTTTTGGATTCGATTTCCAAATGAATCGAATCTGA